>WNYF01000021.1:0-216374 GCA_021396225.1 Sporothrix inflata
CCCCCCCCCCCCCCCCCCCCCCCCCCCCCCCCCCCCCCCCCCCCCCCCCCCCCCCCCCCCCCCCCCCCCCCCCCCTCTTCTTTATTTGGTTTTTTCTCATCAAATACTAAAGTATTTATTCAATATTTATCATTTGTCTGCTTCATATTCGATCGACGTCGTAATTTTGTATGACATGAATCGTGTGCCTAGAACCAAAATTAGAATGGAATATTAACTTGCTGTAGGCACCGTTGTGGTTCCCCTGTCTATTTTAGACCTCCCGTCTTTTGACAACACCAACAGTGCACTATGCGATTCGGACTTGTTGCTGACTGTGGAAACTTAGAAAAGTCACCCAAAACATTCATACAGAACGAGAGCTTATTATTTCCTCGACAGAGCCCCGCTCGATGTGCATGTTTAGACATTCATCGGGTCTCTTCGTCTATGCCATTAGTTGCCTGTCTGCAACACGTATTCAATATAGACACGATAGGAATGCTCACCAGTAGCACACAGCACACGTCACTTATATGATCTCGTCTTTGGTGCTGTATTGACTCAACTAGCAGGATCAGCACCCTGTAGGTACAAACCGGACGGCCATACGACGTAGTTTTTATCTTGAAGGCAAAATTAGTCATGACCTTTAAATTAATGTTTATATCGCACCAAAAATTATTGTTACTTCTGAGGCTATTTGTCGATTCACGACATCTTTCGTCTTTCCTCTGGAACCTTTTAAGTCGGGAACCTTTATCTCTCTTTTTTAAAAAACAATAAAGCCATGCGGCCCTCTTCTTGAAATGTTTTGAAACAAATACAAAATTTACTTTACAACTTCACAAATCCAACAATTTTCTCCAAGGCCACACAACACAAAACGCTCCTTTATTCCCGCGGTCGTACCAAGACACGATACGCGCGCTTATTCTCGCTTTCGATACCACAAAAAACGATACGAGCTCTTGCTCTCCCTCTCGCCCAAATGCATGAGACGTCGAATGGGCCGATGCTCGTCTCCGCCCCTTTCCGACTTAGATGCGTGTCCATTGGATATGGAACGAGTTACAACTGGCCAACTACGAACTCGACAATCTCGAAGATGCTTTTTGGAAAATTATTGTCGCCGCCGTCGTGGCCGACCGACCCGTCATTTACGAGCCATGGATGGCCTTTATGTGCGACATTTGGCCAATCACAAACCGCATTCGCAGGGTGCAAGGGGACTGCATCGAGTATACCAAGGTGGCCACAATCCTTGAGGTCGACAAACGAACCATGCAAAGCAAGTGGGCCGCAACGCGCGCCGCCACCACGGCCGCCATGGCCACTACTTGTTCTAATGGCGGTGCCGCTGGTGTCGATGTGGCGGTTGACGCCAATACCAATACGGACGTCGATATGGACGTCGATGCGGACGTCGATGTCGAAGTTGATGTGGAAGCCGCGAAAGCCACGGACGCCGACACAGATGTAGACGCCAACGCCGATGCCGACGGCGACGGCGATACCGGCGCCTCCTTTCCAACTGCCTCTCCCGAAAACACCCCTCTGGAAATCGCCTCTCCCGAACTTACTTCTTCCGAACTTACTTCTTCCGAACTTACTTCTTCCGAACTTACTTCTTCCGAACTTACTTCTCCCGAAATCACCCCTCTCGAAAACACTTGCCTCGCAAGCATCACCCAAGAAAACATCTCTTTCGAAATCAACTCCCCCAATAATACCTCTGCAGAAAAGCGCTTCCCCCTGTTCGTGAGGCTGCCGCCCGAGATCCAGGTCATGATCTGGGAGGCCGCTGTGCAACCACCACCCTGTGGGCACGTGTTCCACGTTAAGAAGCCGCCCAAGACTGAGGAGGAAGTCGCGGAGGATCTTCAGCTCTTTCCCGATGCCGGCCTGTGGATGGCATGCCGAGATTCCCGATATGCCATGAAAAACGCCTACAACAAGATAGCTGCGTACTTTAAAGTGGTCAACGAACGGGGCAGGCACCACCTGTGCTGGGACAGGCACCACCTGTGCTGGAGAAGGCACCACCTGTGCTGGGGCAGTCGTTGCAACCCCTTCAACACCCGGGCGGATCGGAAGGCCGAAAGGATCTTTTTTCGCTTTGCCCAGCTGCTGTGGTACGACGAACAGGTGCGATTGTCGCTTGAAAATATACAAGACAGTGTGCAGAAACTGCTCCTGGACGTGAAGGTGGCCGTGGTTGGGTTGCGCATTGTGCTGCGCAAGGTGGTACCTGCGGACGAGTTTGCAACTACCTTTGGGCCGCTCCTGCAGCTTGGTCGGAACTTGGATCACCATGTTCCGTTGTGGAGAATACAGAGAGTCCTTGCTGTTGTTCTGGGCAGCGAGGAGGAACCGACTCATGGCAATGAAGCGATGCATGATGTTGAGGAGACGCACAACGACGAAGAGATGCACGACAGGGAGACGCACGACGCTGAGGGGAGTCACGAGTCTGGGAGGATGCCTGTAGTCTGCATTGTTTTATTTATTTGTTGGTTTTTTTTTGGTTTTGGATTTGTTACACTCTTTTAGAATGCTGGAAATGTACAAAACTGAACCGGTGAATTAGCAATAGCGACTTGTCGTTTAGTTTTTCTTTAGAAATCGAAAAATGCAGCCGCTTCGCGCAAATCAACGCAGAGAGACAGAAAAGTGTGCCGTGATGTGAAGATAAATAGAAAGGATAACGTGTTGTTGCTGTGTCCGCTGTCGTATGTCGGCGTAGTCGTGTAGCTGCCGGTTTGTCGATGTGCTCGTTACAGAAAGGAAAATGTCGTAATCAAAAATGAACTCCACGTCATGTTCAGCGCTGCCTCGCAGACGAGCGCCCACGGCCGTGCCCACGGGCGGTTGCGGGTGTGGTGGTGATGGGCGCAGCAATGGCAAAGGGAGCGAGCGCGGCTTCAAGCCACCGTTGGGCGGTTGTGATTGTGGCGGCGGCGGCGGTGGCGGGGGGGAGAATGTCGGTCAGGTTGCCCTTGGAGAAGGCCAGAGACACGGCGCACTCAATACGGACGCGGGTGTTGGCGACAATCTCCCGGAGTGCCAGCCTCACTGTCCGTAGATGGGCCCAGTCAGCAGAGGTGATCCCGGCGTTGTCGAGTGAGGCGAGCGTGTTGGCCAGCCGGGCCATTTCGTTGGTGCAGTGGGTGGCCATTTGGACGTGGAAGCGGGGTATGATGGGAACCATGGGTTCCAACGACGTGGCCAAGTTCGTGCCGGCTGCCATCAGACGGTCACAGTGTGTGAGCAGTGTGCAGGCGCCCGTGACCAGCTCGGCATCGTCGAGGTCCGGGGTGAGCCCGTTGGCCAGCCGGACCATATCGTTGGCGCATTGGGTGACCCTTTGGACGTGGAGCCAGGGCATGATGTGAACGGTGGGCTCTAGCGACGTGGTCAAATGTGAGGTGGCGGCCAGCAGATCGTTACAGTTTGTGATCAGCGTGAAAACGGCCGCAACCAGCTGGGCATCGGGTGAGGCGAGCGGGGTGCCCGGAGCTGCCACTGGTGATAGGGGCGGCGAAAGCGGCGGCGATGGTAATGCCGAAAACGATGGAAACGTTCGGGGCGGCAGCGGTAGGGTTGGCGACGGCGGCGGAGGTAGCGGCATGTGAGAGGCAGTGGAGGCAGTGGAGGCAGTGGAGGCAGTGGAGGTGCGCGATGTGCGTCTCGGGGTGGCGGAAATACGATGTAAGAGCCCGTCGACGTAGGCATAAGCGCTCGATGTGCGGTTACGGGATGTCGCTGTCACGGTAAAGGGAACTCAATCAGCTTGTGTTCTTTCTTTGATAATCCTTTCTCTTTTTGCCTTTAGTCTTTTAAGGTTCCGGCTGCTTAACTGGCTGTTTAACTTACTAGTCGCGTTGCGACGAGTGCGCCGCCGAATGCGATGTAATGGCATGATGGCGGTAGTGGTAACAGAAATATAGTAGTGGTTTTGGTCGGGGTTAGTGATGATATTGGAGATGTTCGTGATGGTATCGTCGATTTCAAATTGTGGTGGATGGAAGTGTGATGATGGTCGAAAAGAGGTTGAAAGGAAGGAGATATCTTTCACGTTCGGCAGACAACGATGGATATATATGGGAAAGGGGCTCCGGATGACTAAAACTTGATGTGACGCCAGTAATAGAGGAAGTCGCTACCTGAGGTTGTGGACTGCTCAAGAAAGGAAGGAGCGAATTACGTATGTAGGCAGTTCACTCTGATGCGTAGGATGACTGTAGCTGGCTGTGACGTTTGTAATACGGCGCCAAGTACATCATACCCTAACATGGAGTTCCAACAAACATCACCAACGATGCATCACAAAGCGCCCGTGTCGTTATTCTGTGCGTTGGTGGCCACGCACTGTGTGTGTATTCAATATTAGTTACCTATGCAAAAAAGGTGTAAATCCAATACCTGCCTCTCCATAATATGCTCCGACCGAAATAAGAAAGAACGCCAGCCCGATGAGAAATCCCGTAACGCCATATATGTTTTCCAATGTTTGTTGTTCACCCCCCCTCGATCGTCTAGCTCGGAAAGTCGAGCGCCTGCCCCGGCGGAATGGCCACGTTGGCCCAGTTCTTGTCGCCCTCCCGTGGCGTCGGGTTCAGCAGCTGCATCTCGCGCACGCCGCAGAACAGGCCGTTGCGGCCGGTGCGCGCCTCGAGGGTCCATGCGTTGGACACGGAGCTCCAGACCTCTTCCACGAAATTGTCACCCTCACGCACGAGACGGTGCGGGTTGTGCGTGGGCAGCGACGCAAAGTAGGACACGATGGCCTGGGGCAGCGCAAACAGCCGCTCCCAGCGCTGCACGAGACGCAGGCGGCCGAGCGTGGTCCAGTCGTAGGCGACGCGGACGTAGGGGTTGACAAACACGCCTCTCGCCGAGGGAGGAGCGCCGGCGACGCGCGCGGCCTGCGACACGTCGGCAAGCAGTAGACAGCACTCGCAGGCGTCGACAAAGACCTCGGGCTCGTAGCGGAAGCGGACGGGCGCGGCAATGCCCGTAGGACGGACAGGGTCGACAACATGGCTGCCGGGCACCTGGAAGTTGGGGTGGGGCAGCGAGTCGTTGCGGTGCTGCACATACGAAGCCTGCATGGCCACCATGCCGCCCCAGCAGGCCTGGACGCGCACGGCGTCCGTTTGGGCGAGCATGTCGGCGCGCGACAGGCCCTTGCCGGCCTTGCTGAAGATGGGGAACAGGGGGAGGCCGTTGGAGAAGCCCTCGGCGTCGCGCTGGGCGTACAAGTCGTAGAACAAAAAGGGCGTCTTGTAGTCGAGTGCGCAGGCCGAGAGGTACTGGGCGTGTCCGTCGGCGTCGACGTTGGTGCTAAACAGCAGCTGGGCGGCGTCGAGGGGGCGAAAGGCGACGTCGTTGAGGAAGAGGACACGGTCAAATACGGTGCCCTCGACGCCCGCCAGCGTGTCGAGCGGCCGCAGCGCGCGGTTGCGCATCTCCGAGAGGTAGGCGAGGCGCTTCGTGCGCACGGCGCCGTCGGGCAGGGTGATGTTGGGGAAGAGGTCAAAGGGCACGTGTTCGTCGTACACGACCGTGTTGTGGCACGGCAGTTGCCGGCGCAGGCGTTCGAGGGCGGAGGCGCCGCGGCGGCCGCTGTCGTTCTCGTAGATGCTCACGTAGGTGTTGCTGGGCCCCAGCAGGCGGACGAGCTCGATGAGGGCCTGGCCCCATTCGCCCGCGGCGAGGTGGCCGTCCTGGTCGTAGAGGCTGACGCTAATAAACACCTTCTCGCCGTGCGGGTTGGCGCACCCGTGGACGCGGTCGAGGCTCTCTTCGGGTCCGTTGTACTGGGCTTCGCATTGGGCGGCCAGCCGGGTGTAGTGTGCAGGTGGGTGGAGGTACGACGGCGCGAGGAGGGGCGTGAGGATGAGGAAGGCGAAGACGATGCCGAAGAGGCTCTTCAGCACCAGCCCGAACAGTCGCCGTTTTGGTCCACGGCGCGAAAAGCGTCCTCCGCAGCATCGCCAACGACCTGACCGGCGGGACAACTGGCTTTCTGGTTTGCTGAGCAGGCCTTGGTTCGGACTGTCAAAGGCATCGTCGGCATCGTTGGCATCGTTGGCATCGTTTGGGTCGGGGTCGTCGTCGAGGGAGAACGGCGGCGGTGATGCGGCGCCGCTGATGCTAAGGAACGCAGCGCGCTCGTCGTCGGCCGTCGTGGAACGCATTTGTGACCTGTGGCCCGGCAGCGCGAAGGATTGGCGTCTATGGGTGCGTCATTGGCATGGGAACATGGGTCCTCCGTCAGACAGGGAGACAGGCTCGCAGGCAATCTCGGCAATGTACGTCGTAGCAGCGAGTGAGTGTGCGACGGGGTTATTCGCGTGCCGGCGTGCTGTGGATTCGAACAGGGAGGGAGGGAATGTTGGACAGAGTCGTCGGGAGAGGAGACAGGTTCGAGAAACAACGGACAAAACGAGACCGAGTACGGAGTAAGACTGAATCCATCACGTCACGGACAGTAAAGCGGCCAAGACGCGCTAACAGCTCTGAAAAGGAGACGGAGGCAGCAACGTTATGGGTCAGCCACGTGACCCGCTCAACACATTGACTATTTACGTGCCCCTGGCGATCTACGCAATTTCCGCCTCTTTCTCTGGCCATAATCCTTTTTATTTTTGAACTATTTTATTTTTAATTTTTCTTTACTGCGCGCCCTCTGCACCGCCTGCGCTTGCATCGCCTGCACTCGCGTATCCGGGGACCTCTTCGCCCTCTTTCCAAAAGAATTTCGCGCCTGGATGGTCGGCGGGCAACCGGACGTTCCCCGGCCCTGTCAGCGTCTCTCTGGCCACGCCGCCCTCGACGGCGTAGTCGTCCCAGAAGAGACCTCTTTTCCTCAGCTCGGGCACTAGCAGCTCAATGATGTCGTCAAAGGTGCCCGGGATGGTGGCAAACTTAAAGTTGAAGCCGTCGACGTCCGCCACGTCCACCCAGCGCTCCAGCTCGTCGGCCACGGTCTTCACGCTGCCGATGATCTTGTTGCCCATGCCACCGACCTGGAGGTAGTCACCAATCGTCTTCTTGGTCCATTTCAGGCCGTCCGTGTTGGGCACGGTGCTGGCCCAGCCCTTGACGAGCGTCTGCACGGCCGGCTCGTCACCAAAGCGCACGTCCTGGTCGTCGGCGTACTTGTCGAGGTCGTACCCGGAAAAGCCGCCAAAGAGGGCCAGGGCGCCTTCGCCGTTGCCGTACTTTTTGTACTCCTGGAATTTGGCTTCGGCCGCCTCGTCGGTGTCGGCGACGATAATCAGGGTGGCGGCAATAATCTTCACCGACCGCGGATCACGGCCCTGCACCACGGCCTGCTGCCGGATGTCGTCCACCTGTTTCCGGACGAGCTCGGGTGTCGACCCGCCCAAGAAGACGGCCTCGGCATGCTTGGCGGCAAACGCCTTGCCGGCGCGGGAGGTGCCGGCCTGGAAAATAAAGGGGGTTCTTTGGGGCGACGGCTCGCAAATGTGCGCACCGGGCACGCGGTAGTACTTGCCCTGGTGGCCAATCTCCCGGATGCGTGCCGGGTCGGCATACCGCGACTGGGGGTCGTCCGCCGGCAAGACGGCGTCGTCGCGCCACGAGCCTTCCCACAGCTTGTAGACGACTTCCATATACCTAGGTAGGTCAGTCGGCAGGTTCTACGCGTGATCCTCACCCTTCCTTTGTACGTACTCTTCTGCGATTTTGTACCGCTCATCGTGCTCAATTTGGGTGTCGAGGCCGAAATTCCGTGCCGCAGACTCCAAATACGACGTGACAATGTTCCACGCCACGCGGCCGTTGGTTAAATGGTCCAGGGTGGAAAACCGGCGCGCCAGCGAATACGGCTGTTCGTACGTGGTCGACGAGGTGACGCCGAAGGCAATGTTTTCGGTGGCGGCCGCCATGGCCGAGATGCTTAACAAAGGATCATTGCTGGGGAATCTGTGATGTGTTAGCTGTGTCATCTTTGGTCTAGCCAACGGTTGTTGAGAGGTGGCACGACGTACTGTGCGCCTGACTCAATGGCCGGCTGGAGGCTTTGCTTGTAAGCATCATAGCCGGCCAAGACATCGGCAAAGAAAATGCAGTGGAACTTGGCTGCTTCCAGCTTCTGGGCAAGAGCCACCCAATGCTTCAGACTCTTGTACTGGCGGCCCTGGTCGCCCGGGAAATTGAACAGACCCGGGTTGAGATGGGAAGGCGCCTGGTGAATGAATGCACTCAGGATGAGCTTCCGTTTTGCGGGTGCTGGATTCGACATTTTTTTCTCTTCTTTTTTTTTCTTGTTTTGCTTCCGGTTTAGTTACCAGTCTCTGTGCTCCGTATTTTTGAGCTCGCAATCTTCCCACGGTCGTAATCGGAGTTTGGGGTCTAGATGCTTTAAATACGTTTAAATAGCCTTGTCACGACACGAGGCTTCGTAGGATTCATGGCGCCATCCCAGCTAGGCCGTCTCGGCATCCGGCCCCGTACACTAATGCAAATGCCAGACCTGCCAAAACTGCCAAGCCGGGTTTATCTTCATTATCGACAGGATTCGCCTATTGTTCCCGGCCCCGGGCATCACGACATGCGGTCCCGTCAGGAACCATGCTCAGCACGCAATGGCTGTAGTAACGCCCCGGGTAGATAAAATGGCAGCGGGAATGCTCTGAGTCGATGTCGGTGGACATGCTCCGACTGTACATAGGCGGGTCCGGCCACGCCACCACGACATAATTTCCTTTTCGGGACTATATTCAGGATGCAATGTTAATGGAAAAGCCCAGACCATGCATACTGTTCCGGCTTCGGTATCACGACATTCTGCCGAGTCAGAAAACCCATAATCAGGACGCAATGACCGCGGAAGTGCGCATCCGCATGTATCCACTTGTAAAAAACGTGTCCATCGTAGTATTCGTATATCTGTGCGATGCGAGCCGCGATCTTGCTTCAGATTTGCCTGTCATTGGAGCTATCATCGACACATCCCACATTGTGACCCGAAAAGATGGCAGACATCGCCCAGACTGCAGAGCCGGCGCAGCCCACACCGCCGAGAAAATGGTACCAATGGTTCTCGCCCGACGACACGCCAGAAGAGCGCAAGCTGCTCCTGAAGCTCGATTTGACCATCCTGCCGATTGCTTTGTTGTCGTTCTGGATTAAGAACATGGACTACAGCAACATCAGTATGTTTCTCCCCAAGACGCGAATTAGGTTTGCCATCTGCTTAAATCTTGCCACGACTAACTCAAACTCCAGACAATGCATATGTCTCTGGGTTGAAAGAAGAGCTGGGGTTCTACGGCAACCAACTGGTAGAGTTGCAGACCGTCTTCACGGTTGCGTCCGTCGTCTTCCAGATCCCGTTTGCGTACCTCTTCACCGTTGTTCCCCTCCACTTCCTCATCCCCTCCATGGAGCTGTGCTGGGGTGTCTTCAATCTTCTGCAATACCGCGCCCATTCGTTTGGTGAACTGGTGGCCTACCGGTTCATGGTCGGGCTCTTTGAGAGCGCCTTCTTCCCCGGCATGCAGTTCGTCCTTGGCTCTTGGTACCGCGGTGATGAGATTGCCCGCCGAGGTGCCTTTTTCTATGTTGGGCAAACGGTCGGCGCCATGTCGACGGGGTTGTTGACGGGGCGCATTGCCGCCTCGCTGGGCGGACACGACGGACTCTCCGGCTGGCGCTGGATGTTCATCTTTACCTCGGTCATCACGTTTCCCATTGCCATCCTGGGCTACTTCCTCTACCCAGGCACACCGCTCCAGCCCAACAAGATCTTCCTCAACAGCAAGGACATTGAAGTCGCCCGCAACCGGCTCCGGCGCCACGGCCACCTGGACAAGGATGGGGACAAGGATACGGGGGCCGTGACGCAGAACCCTCACCTCGATTGGGCCACCATCAAGCAAACCCTCCGAGGGTGGAAGATTTACGTGCTCACCTTCTGGGACGTGCTGTTCTGGGCGTCGGGCTTGCACGTCTCCGGTGGCACCTACCTCTTGTGGATCAAGAGCCTCAACCGCTACGGCGTCACCGAGCTCAACAACCTCGGCTCGACGGCGCCTGCCATCGGTATTTTGTACCTGTTTGTCTTTGCTTTCGCATCGGACATGTTCCTGGGGCGACCCTGGGCGCTGTCCCTGTCCTATGGGTGGAACATGATCGGACTCGTCATCCTGGTCGTCTGGAACGTGCCCGAGTCGGCCAAGTGGTTCGCCTACAACACCATCTACGGCGCCACCGTCATTTCGCCCGTCTTCCACGGCTGGGCGAACAACATCCTCAAGCACAACACAGCCGAACGCGCCTTTGTCCTGGTCACCATGAACTGCATCGCCCAGGGCATGTCGGCCTGGATCGCCATTGTCGTTTTCCCGACCGTCGAAGCGCCGCGCTACACAAAAGGCTTCAGCTTTACGCTTGCCGTCTCCGTTGTCTTCCTGCTCATGACACAGGTGGTTCGCCACCTTCACAATCGCGAGGAGTACGTATCATCCTACCCGATTCTTGTGAAGAAAATTTGCGAATATTAACTAACTCGTGTGACAGGGCCTTACTCGCAGCTGCAAACACGAACACGTCCATGGAGCATCAGCCGGAGTCTTCGTCAATTGAGGAAACAAGGGAAGGCAAGATTATTGTGCCGGAGATCAAGGCGGTCTAATTAACTGCGACGGGAGACACGGCCCGAGCTTTAGTAGCTGACGGCGGATTAGTTCAAATACGTCTGTTGTACGGAGTACGAGAAGTGGCATGGACCGCTGCACTAAAGTGGGGAAAAGAGAACTCTCCCAGCGTAACTAAGCAGGTCTGAAGTATTGTATCGCGCACATATGTTCTATATAAATCACAACCAAAGTACAGATGGGAATACAAATCTAGACATGCAGATAAGGGACACCCCTTTCCCCCTCTTCCATTGGAACCTCCTCGTTCCTATGTGTTTTCTGGTTTGTCTATGGATGTGCTGTTGCATGAACAAACACACGACTTTTGGTAGCTGCGATTTTACGAAGCTCGAAAATGCAGGGGTGTAGCACAAGTATCAAGAATATCAGTTTACGTACGGCATTCCATCGTCTGACTGGACTTGCAAGCACCTACATGACTGAGCCGTTAGTTACTCCCCGCGAACAAAAGTTGCTCGCTCACAAATTTCCACGTAACTGTACAAACCAAATTTGATAATTTCTACTGTTTTCAAATCTCAAAATCTTTATTTTTGTTTCGAGAATAAGTAAACAAAAGCCTAAAAAATTGTATAAAAGCATAGTTTTAAACCAACTTATAGAAAAACCATCAACTTCATCACCAGTTCACATTGACATTTAGTTCAAAGAACCGAAGAATATTATGTATCGCACGACATACGTTGGTTTGATTTCGGGCTACTTCCGTTATAAACGGTAATGCAGTGGCTGATAAATTGTACGGCACTTTTGCCGACCCTCTGTCAGACCAGTTGTATTGAGAACAACAGCATCCGCGATCCTTTGATTACGCCGGCGGAAAGATGGGGGTGTCTCCTTCATACATATACATGCATGTACGTATGTACCATGGCATGGTCCTCTGTTCTGACGAATCTTCGAAAGTGCCTGACTTACGAGGCTAGGAGGTCTGTTGAAGGAATAGGGTAGGTACTGCGTACCGAATGGCTACTCTACTGCTCTTATATGCAACGTACGACTCGTACAGTTCAGCCAGCGTGCGGCATATCTTGTCTACTTGAAGGTAGGATGAGAAGGGGACGTAAATTGTCACAAGACCATGCGGCGATGTGTTCCTGTACCGCACCGGCCTCCTTTATTCCCCAGTGGCAGATTCGAACACGATGAAAGACTCGTCGTCGTCGTCCTCCCCGAACGTCTGTTCGTCAAAGCCGCCCGACGGTCCATCAAGGTCCTGCCGAAGCACAGCTGCGTTCGCACCGACAACCTCCATCTCCTCGTCCTCGTCGTCGACCGCCTGGCCGCTGAAAAAGGCCGTTCGGTCCGAGAACAACTCGGCCTCCCCGCTCCCACCTGCGCCCGCGCCCTTGGGCCGGATCACGTGCAACCGGTATGCGAAGACGATGCCCGGTGCCGTCTGGTAGCTGACCGTTCGCTGCTTGTCGCTGCTCCTCGAGATGTCGCCCCCTGCTTCCACAGGAATGGGCACCCCACCGGCCGTCACAGACGCCGATCCCCCGAACGACACTGCCGTCGTCCTCATCGTTTTGTCTGTTACGGTAAAGCTTTTGTGGGCCACACGCAGCCCCGAAATGACGTATACGCAACGTTTTCCGAAACGCCCACTGTTGATGTGGTCTTTGACGCCGTCAATGTCCATGATCCCCTTGAGGGTGGCCAGCGAGAAGGCGCCGTTGTACGCCCGGACCTCGTGGTCCCCCTCGCTGTAGGCTTTGATGGTGGTGGAGGACATTTTGGCCTGGGCGGAGAGACCGGCAACGGCCGCAACCTTGCCAAACAGCTTGACACCGAACGAGGGGCTCGTCTTGTCCGAAAAGCCGCGCTTCATCTCGACGAGGGACGTGACCGGCGGCAAGGCGATGTCCGGGTAGTCGGCGAGGGAGGCAAGCGTGACCGTCGGCCGCTGCGGGTGAGGAATGACGCTACCGAGCGCGAGTTGCCCATCGGGCAGAAAGGTGAAGTCGGCGGGCAGGAACCAGGTCTTGCTCGTCATGATGTCGTGCTAACGGGGCTGGCTAACTATAAGCAGACCAAATGGTAAGATTTTCGTAGAGCGGTTTGTTTATTTTACTTGCTTTTTCATGTGCATCGCCCGCACGTTTCAGCTACGTTCAGTTTGCGGCCTAACGCTGCGGTCCCTACGTGCCTTGCTATTTTTAGCAACGTTGTCGAAAGGCTGCCCAATTACGACATATTGCTCGTCTTTCCCTCTCCCACGACACAGCCAATCAGTTGGACTTTTGGACTCTACAGTTGCTTTGCATCAAGATGTTTCCATTGCGTATTTTTCTTCTATTCTATGCAAGCTCTGAAATTGTCTATTGAAATCATGTTGGCGATACAAAGCTCCGTGTAGAGTTCAATTAGGTGAAAGACGCTACTCAGATTAAAGGTCTCTTGAAATAATAATGTGAGTATAACGTAAGCATGAAAACACTATAAGACAGTACAAACTTGTGCCTACAAACCCTGAAGCTGAAGAAGCTGCACCCCCGTGCACAGCTCTGCTTCTTCGTTGGCTACGAAGCCGACACTATTTACCAGCTCTGGAATCCCGTCACCGGCGCCGTCGAACGCACCTCTGATGTCATGTTCGACGAGAACGTTCGCCTCGAAACCAAAGCTCCCATTCGCCTACCTCTAACCAGTGCCAACCTGCGCCGTCGTGCTCTGAAGAAGTCTTACCAGCATACCAGCTCGACCGTTACTCGCAGCTTGATCCTCTCGTCGACATCGAGATGCCCTTCCAGCCTGAAAGGGGGTTACAAGAAGAAACACTGCCTGAAATCCTCCCTAACACAGCCTCCAACAGTGCTCAATTCGCTCAGCAGCATCTCCAACACCTGCCTCACGCTCCCACTGATGCAGCGCCGCCAGGCATTGAGGCCTATCTCACCTCTCTCCAAGACAGCCTGTCTGACTGCTACGATTAAACAAGTTGAATTACACAACTAAACGTATATATCAAGATAGGGCACACACTTGACATGCTTTTCAAATAGAGAACAACAACACTATCTTCTTGACACCAGCCGTTTCATTCTATCCAGAACACTGTTGCCTCTGCCTTCGAGCAGTTCAACGATATTCCCATGTTCTTTGACCATTGCTGCTCTTAAGGCAGTTCCGTATTCTCCACCGAGTGCGTTAACATCGGCGCCCTTGTCAAGGAGTAGTCGAACGATCTCCTTGTAGCCGTAGGTTGATGCTGCTTGTAAGGCAGTTCCGTATTCTCCACCGAGTGCGTTAACATCGGCGCCCTTGTCAAGGAGTAGTCGAACGATCTCCTTGTAGCCGTAGGTTGATGCTGCTTGTAAGGCAGTTCCGTATTCTCCACCGAGTGCGTTAACATCGGCGCCCTTGTCAAGGAGTAGTCGAACGATCTCCTTGTGGCCGTAGGCTGATGCTGCTTGTAAGGCAGTTCCATATAGTCCACTGAGTGCGTTAACATCGGCGCCCTTATCAAGGAGTAGTCGAACGATCTCCTTGTGGCCGTAGGCTGATGCTGCTTGTAAGGCAGTTCCATATGGTCCACTGAGTGCGTTGACATCGGCGCCCTTATCGAGAAGTAGCCGGACGGTCTTCTCTTGGCCCCAGTTCGAGGCTGCTTGTAGGGCGCTTCTCCTCTGTCCATGTGCCATAATGTCGATGCCCTTGTCGAGGAGTAGTCGGATTGCCTGCTCGCAGCCTCCTTCTGATGCCGCTCGCAACGCATTTCCATACGCACGTTTGATCAAATTTTCCAACTTGTCAGAAGCGCCCGCCTCTGATAATATCTCACGTCTCTCCATCACTTGCGCCTTTGATTCATCGGCATCGTCCCACGACATTCTGCCTGTCGCTAAATTCCACACCATGGCGGTTTGGTCCTCCGCGGTCGTCTCCAGCAGCTCGGTGTCGATTGAGGAGATAAACGACCTGACCCCACTACGGCGGCCCTCGAGCGTCCGGCGATATTCGCCTGTCCACGCGTTCCAGAGTTTGACAGTGCCATCCTGTGATGCGGACGCGAGATTGGGGCCATTAGGCGAAAATGCGACTGAGTTGACAGCACCATCATGGCCCTCGAGCGTCTGAATCAAATTTCCTGTCTTCACGTTCCAGAGCTTAACGGTGCCATCCTGTGACGCCGACGCGAGGTGCCTGCTATCAGGCGAAAATGCGACTGAGTTGACAGCACCACCATGGCCCTCGAGCGTCTGAATCAAATTTCCTGTATTCGCGTTCCAGAGCTTGACAGTGACATCCTGTGATGCGGACGCAAGATCGGAACTATTAGGCGAAAATGCGACTGAGTTGACAGCACCATCATGGCCCTCGAGCGTCTGAATCAAATTTCCTGTCTTCACGTTCCAGAGCTTAACGGTGCCATCCTGTGACGCCGACGCGAGGTGCATGCTATCAGGCGAAAAGGTGACAGACTTGATCTCCCCATCATGACCCTCGAGCGTTTTAAGAAATTCGCCTGTCGTCGTGTCCCAAAGCTCGACGGCGCAGTCTTGTGACAATAGTGTGAGCCGCTGGTCGTCTGGGGAGAAGGTTACCAATCTATCAAGACCGTACATGATGTCCTCGTCAGGAGCCACAGTTGAGAAAGAAACGGCACTGCTTCGGTCGTCCTGTGCCTTCAAGGACGCGGCCCCATGCACGTCCTCAAAGTATCCATTCGCCAAAAAAAAGTCTGTATATTCAGACATGTTGGGAGAGTTCGTGGTGGCGTGATCTGCTTCGTCGAAGTCGGATAATTCGAGCTTTGGTGTATCTCCTGCGTTGTGATCCACGTCAGAGATCCACTCTGCAATATTGGCCAGCTGGCGATCTGCACCGCTTGGGAGTGGCGGCGGACTGAATCCACCCGGGCGTACGTTGAGATCGTGTACGACGGGTTTCGGCCACGGCAGGGCCCGCAGAGCGAAATCGTATGTGTGCCGGAGGACGTGATCGACGAGCTCCGGCGCGTCCTCGGGTCCGTGCGAGTCGCACAAGGGACAGGATTCGATGCCAACGGCCTGCACTGCCGACCACGAGACGAGGGTCGACAGAGGTTTGTCGCGGAGCTCGTCAGCATGGCAGCTCTGGAGGTGATGCTCCATGCTCTCTCGGCTCTCTATCGTCTGGTGATCTGCGTCTTCTTCGCTCTCGTCACAAAACGGGCATTGCCATCGCGGCAGATGGCTTTCTTTGACATGGCTTTCCCATTCATTCCGGGTGCAGAAGAGAAGCGCCGGCATAGGGCAGTTCTCTGCAATACACGTGTACGGGCACAGGTCCTCGATAACATGTTTTCTTGACACACAGGCGTGTTAGCGAAGCACTTTAGTGGAGGGAGACGTGTGTATGTATGGAAGAAGGAGAAGATGTCCCCAGTGGCAGGACAAGATCCCATCTGACGGACCAACACGTGACATATGGGTCCAGCACAAAGTCCACTGTGCATGTTTGAAATTGAACGGGAAGGTGCGAATGGCATCTGCCTACCTCCATGTCTCGGGATGGCGAAAGGTCTCGACGGGTACGGACTGACAGCACAATGGACATTGCGATATCGCCCGGCCGAGGGAGACGGTAGGGGGTTTCGGGAAGTCGGCAAGCGAAGCAATGGATGTGATTTGCGTCCTCGCTACGGCCGGCTTGTCGCGGTTGCCAGGGGTGTACTTCAGAGGCCCCTCAGCTGTGGAGGCATGGGAGAATCCCGATATCGAAGGACCACTGTGTTGGGTTTTCTCCCGGGCAACAGGTGCGATTGGTGCCGAATGTTGACGGTCTCCTTTGTTTTGATTGCTAACAGCGGAAGGTCCTTCCTGCAGCAAACTCTCCGTCAACAAAGGAGCTTCGGTCGTAAACTTCTGCATCTTTTGTGAAGACGACCACTGAGCAGCAACGGCACGTTTCTGCGCCACCAAAAAGTTGTGCCTCCGCCTGAGGTTGGCGTCGATGAGCCGCTTCTGGAGGTCGGAAAGCTTGGGATTGTCCAAACCGGCAACCGACACACAGCGCTCGTCATTTTCGAGGCGAAAGAGCGCCTTTTCGGACGGGCGAAGAAGAACCACGCACTCGAGATGCCGCCGCAACTCCTGGTGCGCGTCCGGTTTGAATGTTCGGTCCGCTCTGCGATTGCGTGACGCCTTTCCGGTCCGACGGATGGCCACACCGATCAGGGCGAGATTCTGGATGGCCGCATCTAGGTTCTGGATGGCGCCGTCGACGTTCGGGTCATTGTCGGCGAGACTCGCATAGTACGCCAGAGAGTCATCGAGCATTCGAAGGATGCTTTTCACCAATGCGAGGTCGCCAGCTCGCCCATGGAGTCTGCTATCAAGCGATGCTCCGGGTTGCGCCAAGGCGCCAACGCCGTCCGCCCAGAGATTGAAGTCGGCCATCCGGCTTTCAAGCCGTTCGGTGTATCGCAGGTCCGGACGAGCCAGAAGCCGCTTGAACTGGGCGACACACGACTCTGTCAGCGTCTTGATGGGGACGGCATATTGCTCCATGTTGATTTTCGACCATACCATCCGGACGAGAGGCCAGAGATGGTACCGTTTGGCCAGGCCGAGAACTCGACAAAAGAAACGTTCAAGGGGTGACTTTGAAGGCGTTTGAAGGCAGCCCCACGAGTGCTCGGATGGCACCTTGCCGCCGGGGTGTTGTCGACCCCACTTGTGAGGCTGACTTTCAGAGCGTTGATTCGCCTCTCTTGCCGCCCACCCAGCGCTTCGATACCAGCCCGCCCATCTCCAGTGCCATGTAGTCCATGCTTCCCCAACCCAGCATTTCATCCTGTCTTTCCGCTCATCACACAACATATCTCCTGTGAGCAAACCTAACAGAGCTCAATCGAAGATCAACGCTCTCGCGCAATGACATGGCCGAGGAAACGTTGATCGTTTTAGCAACGTATGCTGCCGAGGTCTCCCAGCCAATGTTCAGCGCGTTTAAGCCAAAGGACCTCTCCTACTACCAAGCCGCTTGCGACATCGGCACGAGGCTTCATCTCATCAATAGCTATCTTGATTCGATTCCGCCTCACTGGGTCGATCTCGATGTCGAGAATCTCTGCCGCACGATTGTGCGATGCTTAGAGACGATCATCCAGCTAACGAGGGAAGCGACGCTCAAAACCATCGTGGCCTTCATCCGGGAACAACAGGACAAGGCCCAAACTTTGAAAAGCGCTTGCGACAACCTCCTCCGCAAGGTTAACGGGCATAAAGAACCAGAGGCGCCACCTAGTCTGGCGGCACCCCAGCACCCCGACACCTCTGGCACTGTCAATAGCGACGGCATATTCAAGATCTTCGAGTTGATCGCCAGGTGCAATACGGCGTCGCACGCGCCCAGTGGGCCCAGCGAACCCGTCGAACCCGGCGAACCAAGCGCTGTCGACGATCTTGTACCGGCCGATGATCAGGGTCGCCATGCGGTGTGGCATCCCGTACGGCTCTCCCTACACGAACCAAAACCCGGCCAGGACTCGGCTACGGGCGCCACGGTGGTGATTGTTTCCGACGTTGCGATGGGCTACTGGCAAGAGTTTGCTGTAAAGACGTACGTATAATGTGCATACCCCGTGGTGCCACGACCTCTTGAGATGTACACACAAGACAATCCCGGTTTCGCTAACAAGAAGAGGTATAGCGAGGCACAGAGCTCTATGGAGGATCACCAGCAACTTGTCGGCCGTGGATGTTTCTGTCCAATTTTAGAGAGGAAGTTGACGGCTCGTATTTGTCTCTTCGTTCAGAACGAGCGCAGTCTTTTCCTGCCCAAGAACTCGGATGTTCTTGACCATATTCTCCAGGCCGGATCCGGCGAGTCACTCAAGACGGTCCTCCGCATGTATAGTTTAACACCAAAAGACAAGGTGATCCTGTCACATGCCATTGCACGGTCCTACTGGAAGTACTACGACTCAGACTTTATGCGAACAAGATGGACGAGCGACACGATTTGGTTCATGCCCGAGGAGGGCCGGCGAGGAGCATACAAGGGCCGACTGCCATTGTCGGCGTACCTCCCATTCCCCTTTGGCGCCGCATCTAGCGGCAGCGACGACAACGACACGGCCTCCGACATCTGGCAAGATGATCTGCTAAACCATCGTTGTCCAAGGATTTTTGATATCGGCGTGCTGCTACTGGAAATCGGTCTCGCGCGGCCCTTTCAAACGGGATACCGCCGTGATCGGGTTGCACAAGCAAACCTCGATCACAAGATCGCAAAGGATGACTTGCGTGAACTGCAAGAGACCGAATGGGACGGGTTTACCGCAAACAAGAAGCATTTTGACTGGGCCGTACAATACTGCCTCGACGGCGCGAACTTTGTCACCACGACAATGCAACCAACGTATCTGACGCCGAGACAGATGCAAAAAAGGGCCACGGGAGCCACCCAGTCGCCGGCGGCGGTCTTCGATTCACGAGCCGAGATGCGTAAGAGACGAAAGATGTTCTACGAGAAAGTAGTGGGCCCATTGGCGAGGCTGGCCAAAACGGGCTTCTATGCACAAACGGGGGACGTGACCTATGCCAACAAGAAGCCGGCACTAAAGCCAAAACTTTTTCCGCAGAGAATCGGTACGGGAATGGGAGCGGAGATGGAGCCAGGGGCGGTATTCAACAGTGTGGTCGTTCCGAAGATGTGGCTACAAAATCTCAAAAGAATCAGTGGCATGGTGGAGCAGAAGCGGCGACAGCATGACATCACGACCAAGGTTCGCATTGCTCTCCTAGACACCGGGCTTGACCAGGATTTTCCGGCATTTCACACAAATACGGCATTAGTCAACGGGATCACGGACGAGAAGGATTTTGTCACACCAGATGCACCGGGCATGACAGACACATTTGGCCACGGCACCTTCATGGCGCGCCTCGTCATGGAGTGTGCTCCTGGTGCCGAGATCATTGTAGCGCGTGTGGCCAAAGACACGCAAAGCCTTGAAGGAAGTCAAAGTGCAGTAAGCAAGGTAAGAGAAGAAAAGACAACAAAGACAACGAAGAGAGAGGGAGGGTGTTTTATTTCCGGCGTACAAAGCTAACACAATCTTGACAGGCAATTCTCTGGGCTGGACGAACCGCCAGGGCGGACATAATCTCCATGTCATTTGGCTTCCCGCGTGACAGTCGCCAGATCAGCAACGCAATAAGCACAGTGCAGCGAGAGCGCGATGGCAATATTATCTTCCTGGCCAGCGCCGGCAATTCGTCTTCGGACGAAGAGAGCTTTCCTGCGCGGCATCCGGATGTGCTGTCCGTATACGCGACCGACGACGAAGGCGTCTTTCGATCAGCGCCGGCGACCACGGCCAGTGGTGCTGCGATGCTGGGCACATTTGGGCACGACATCCCAGGCAACATTCGTGAGGAGTTCCGCGACAAATACGAGCAGGCGTGCCAACCCGGGTCGTCGGTCGCCACCGCAGTTCTGGCTGGCATCAGCGCCACCATGCTTTTGTACGCGCACGCTCTGCCATCTCTGGTCCCATTGAAGGACTCGTCTGCAAGCACGGCTTCTCGAAAGATCTTGCATCACATGCATAGCACCAAGGGCATGGAGGCCGTGCTACTTGCCATGTCCAAAGCAGGGACATATGCAGGGCGGCACAGGGCCGTCAATCCCATTGTGTTTTGGAAGACACATCTGACTGAATTGTCGCGGAGCAGTGCGATCTTTGTTGCGTTGTCAGCCGTCGATCGGAAGGCCGACAAATCGTCGCCAGAGAAGAACTGAAGGGTAGCGAGAAGTAGCGAGAAGTGAACTGTTTATCAACAAGACGACGTCGACGCAGTGTTAGGATTAAGCATGGAGCTTTCCGGATATTTTGTACATCTCAAAACCTGGTTGGTTCTTGATTTTCTTAGGTTTTACTACCATTTTTTTTCTTCATCCGTCCGCTTCCCCGTTGTGCTTTTGATTAATCCGTAACTCCCTGGTGGCCTTGACGACCGGTTGACGTTGACGGGTGTAATGCAGTGACAAGGAAGATCCGCTCCTGCTCCCTGATCAGTCGTCAGTCGCTAGATCGCTCTTGCCTGTGTTGGCCGCAAAGCGTCCCCGGAATTCCCAATTCAGGCGGTTCTAAACCCAAGGGGGTGCTTTTACAGCACATCTTGCCTCACGATAGGGCGCGGAGCAAAACCTGGTAGGCTAACGCACAGCATGCAGGGCACCCGATGAGTTTACATGGCTGTCGACATGCAGCACAACTCTCAAAGCAGTTCGTACGAAAGGAAAGGCAAGCTTGTCCTTCTCTCTGTCGCAATCAGACAGCGACAATACCGAAAGATTTTACGTGCATTTCAAGAGTCTGCAGGGCGTCAGAGACTCACCACAGGGTGCGCGGCGCAGCAATACAACCAGGCGAGCACACAATCGCGCTTCAAAATAGCAGGTAAGAACATATTATGAGGGCAAACAAACAGAATCAGACGGCCAGGGTCACTGTTATCATCAGCCGATGTACGTCGTAATTACGTCGTACGCGACGGCAGCTGGGTAGGGCTATGTGCTCTAAATAGGAAAAGAGAGGACACAGCACAAGCCTGCCGTTTAATCTCGTGTCCGGGCAGGCAAGAGGCAATCTCACAAGCGGCGGGAAGGCGCGATGCACCTGCAACACATTGTCCGGGGGCGGTCTGCTGCCTTTGCTTCAACCCTCTTCGCCCCATCGTCTTCCCCAGCCTTGCTGATTTCCCGTCCGCGCCACAGTCACAATGCTGCAAGGTCGCAAGTCCCTTTGCGCTCGCTGCTGTCACTGGCGGCTGTCGCTGCAGTCACTGTAGTCACTACGGTCGCGTTGCGCTGCTTGTCCCGGCCACAGTTCCCAATACGACGGCTGCTCCTTCTCCTCCTCGGCTGCTGCCCCCCCTCCTTCTCTTTTGGGTTTGTTGTGATTCTGGATTCTGGCTGGCCTGGCCGCAGACTCTCTGGCCTGCCCTCTCCTCCTCCTTCCTAGCCGCCTGGATTTCTCGTCGACCTCCCGTTTCCCATTTCTTTTTCGTTCCCTCTCTCTATTTCCCTCTTCCTTCTTCTCTCCCGCGACACAGTTTGTCGCAATCGTTGTTTCTTTTGCCTTCCCGTCTCGCAAGACAGAAAATCATTTCGTTTCCACCCCCGCTCATACGCCTTTGCGCAACATCGTTCTCGTCGCATTTTCCCCGTTGCCCTGAATCAAGCGATTCTCTTTTTGCCTTTTTTTTCCACTCAGTCGCGCGCATCGCAAACGACATCGCGACTTTCCGGTCGTCGCATTTGCGCCAGCTTTCAATCAACACTTTCTTCTTCACCTCGCCCACCCACCACCCACCGCCATGGCTCGCGAAGGCACGCGCTCGCAGACCGGCCACGCCACGCCGCGCGTCTTCCAGACCGTCGACACGGCCCCAGCCATTGCGCGCAAGAAGTCCACCAAGGCCAAGCCGGCGCCCAAGCCGGCCGCCGCCACAGCGAAGCCGACGGGCGTGACCAAGAAGAAGGCGGCGCCCAAGAAGGAGGGTGCCGTCGCCAAGGTAGGACAACCCCGAGAACGACCTCATTGTCGCGACATCGCCCGCTAACATTGTTGATAGACCAAGGCGGCCACGAAAAAGGTCGTCAAGAAGGCCGCTGGCAAGACGGAGACAAAGGTGAGCCAACGTCTGTAGAGATGAGCACGATTAGTGACCACGCAACAGCTAACTCGTCCTCGTCCCAAAGCCCAAGGCTCCTTCCAAGGCTCCTGCCAAGGCTGCTCCGAAGGCCGCCCCCAAGAAGGCCGAGCCTGTCGCTGCTCCATGAATGCCATGAGCGTGAAGATGACGGTGCAACACCGCTCGTACGCTGCTCTTATTTGTTAATATTTTGTGTTGATTTCTGCTTGTATTTTGGACGGTACTCAAGGACATGGGGCGGTATCAAGGGGGCAAGAGACGGAGCATGCCAAAGAGCTCAGAGCTCCTCGGACGATATCTTGCTTCGAGAAGTGAAAACGGTCGCTCTCTCGGTCGAGGATCTGGGGAAAGGGGAATATCCATGTTGTACGAAATTATGTATTTGTGTATTATTTTCGGGTTCGGGCTCTCGTATCGGTCGACATGAAAATCCAATGGTATTTCTGGAAGGATGTGTCTGTTTGTCTCTGTTTGTCTCGTGGTATCTCGTGATGGAAAGTCAAAAGTGAAAATCAACGATCAAGTTCAGGGCAGGCTACGCGACCGCTGGAAATAGAATTTAGCATGCCATAAATGGCTGTTCGCCCTGGCCTGGCCCTGGCCTGGTCCGCTAGCTGCACGCCGTTGATTCCACGCCAGGCACCCCCCGGCGCCACTGTAAATCGCCGTATCGAAATCCCAGGTTTTGACTATGGAGCCCACATGTCGCACCGACACACCTGCCTTCCTGCTGCTCCATCGCCCCTGCCAATCGCCAATCAGCGCCTTCCTGCCCTGGTGCTGCCCGCCGGACTGCTCCTGCCTTGCCCCATGCTCTTTCTCCTTAGCGTGACCCATCTGGCCCATTTGCCGTCAGGCCAAGGTCGCGCCCCGTTTGTCGCGACTTTCCGAAGATTGATTTAGCAAATTCGAGCCTCTCGAGTTTCCTCACCACCACCTCACCACCACCAGAGTTGTCGCAACCACCATCATCGCGACCCTCCTCCGCGCCCCTCTCTTCCCTCGCGGCCGCCTTTAACAACAGAGAGCCGCCCAATCGATCGCAAAACAGCCGCATCGAGGGCCCCTTGCGGCGCAAGACATGGTCAGCGCGGCCGCATCTCCCGGCCACGATGCATCTAATCAAGCCATCCTGGCTGAGCCATAGCGGTAGGTTGGGCCCCCGTCCGTGATGGACGGAGCTGCATCGGTATGCCAGGGCACACGGGGACACACACTGACAGCATTGTGCATCCAATCCAGGCGAACAAAAAGACTTTGAGGTCTACAGCTGCCACGTCTCGCCCGATGGAAAGAGACTGGCCACGGCCGGCGGCGACGGCCACGTCCGCGTCTGGTCCACCGAGGCCATCTACAACTCCAACAACCCCTCCTACTCCGAGCCGCGCCAGCTCTGCCACATGAGCCACCACCTCGGCACTATCCACTCCGTCCGCTTCTCGCCCAACGGCCGCTACCTCGCCTCCGGCGCCGACGACAAGATCATCTGCATCTACCGCCTCGAGGCCACCGCCCCCTCCCACACCTCCTCCTTTGGCACCAACGAGCCCCCACCCGTCGAGAACTGGAAGACCTACAAACGCCTCATCGGCCACGAGAACGACGTCCAGGACCTCGCCTGGTCCTGCGACTCGTCCATTATGGTGTCCGTCGGACTTGATTCCAAGGTCGTTGTGTGGTCCGGTCACACCTTCGAGAAGCTCAAGACGCTGTCTGTCCACCAGAGCCACGTCAAGGGCGTCACCTTTGACCCAGCCAACAAGTTCTTTGCCACTGCCAGCGACGACCGCACCATCAAGATCTTCAAGTTCACCCCGCCGCCCCCCAACGCCACCCAGCACGACCTGCTCAACAACTTTGTTTTGGAGACCACCATCAGCGCCCCCTTCAAGAGCTCGCCCCTCACCACCTACTTTCGGCGCTGCTCTTGGTCGCCTGACGGCAACCACATCGCCGCGCCCAACGCCGTCAACGGCCCCGTCAGCTCCGTCGCCATCATCGAGCGCACGCGCTGGGACAGCGAGATCAACCTAATCGGCCACGAGGGCCCCACCGAGGTCTGCATGTTCTCGCCGCGCCTCTTTTACACCAAGAAGCCGTCCGCCAACGGCGAGGCCAACGGGCTCAGCAACGGCCATGGAAGCAGCCATGAGGGCGAGAGCCTTGTGACCGTCATTGCGTCCGCCGGCCAGGACAAGACGCTCAGCATCTGGAACACCAACACGTCGCGCCCCCTCGTCATCCTGCAGGACATTGCCTCCAAGTCCATCTCCGACCTCGCCTGGACCCCCGACGGCCAGACCGTCTTCGCGTGCAGCCTCGACGGCAGCATTGTCGTCGCCAAGTTCGAGGAGGGCGAGCTGGGCTGGGTCGCCCAGTCCGAGGAGACCGACAAGGCCCTGCAAAAGTTTGGCGCCTCGCGCAAGGGTATGGGCATTGCCGAGGACGTGGATGGTTTGCACCTCGAGACGCACAGCAAGGCGGGTGAGCTGCGCGGCGCCGAATCGCGCATGGGCGCACTCATGGGTGATGCCAGCGGCGCCAGCACGCCCCAACCAGGTGCAGCGACAACAAACGGGACGTCCAAGGGGAAGGATACTTCCGATACCAACGGTGACGCGAAAGACGGGAAAGACGCGAAAGACGACAAAGAGGCCAGTGGAACCGACAAGGACAAGGCAACGGCAGCAGCATCAGCAACACCCGCCGCAGCAGCACCACCTCAAACAGCAGAGGAGGAGACGGCCGAGAAGCGCGCCGAGCGAATACAAACACTCAAGTCACGCGTGACAATCACTAAAGATGGCAAAAAGCGCGTGGCTCCGCTGCTTGTCTCGTCGTCCGGCACCGGCCAGTCCTCGCTGCCGCAGTCTCAACTAGTTGGCACAACAAGCACAGGCAAGGCCAGCCAGACGGACACCCCACAAACCATCCTCGACCTATCACGGCCCGTCGACGGGTTACCGAGCGGCGGCATCGCGTCCATGCTCCTGGGCACAAAGAGGAAAGCGGCAGTCGTTCTGGAAGGCGAAGACGACGCGACAGACCCCTCGGCGAAGCGCTCAAGTGGCCTCACAGGCGCAGCCGGGGCCACGCCGGCGGGGCCCACGCCCATTCTCGTCAACGGCATCGAAGGCACAGAGCCAGCTACGCTACAAGCAGCTCCCCGCGGCATTGTACCAACTCCCGAGTTCATCCGGCCGGCCGTCATCAGCCCGGCCCTCTCCATCTCACAGGTCCGGCTCGGCATCCCCAAGGTGCGTGCACACATCCTAAGGCCACTCGAAAAGGGTGTGCTGCAGGGCGAGAGCACGCTCGACGAGGCGTCCCGCATCTCAGAGAACCTTGTGTTTGAAGCCCGGAACCCCGACCAGTACCGCGACCCGTCCCACATAACAGTGACAAAGCGCGGTGCCCTCGTGTGGCAGGACTTCTTGCCCAAGGCCGTGCTGCTCGTCACCGGCAACAAGCACTTTTGGGCCGCCGCCTGCGAGGACGGCACCATCTACATCTGGACGCCTGCCGGTCGCCGCCTCGTCAACGCCATGGTCCTCGAGGCCCAGCCTGTCATTCTCGAGTGCCGCGAGCATTGGCTGCTGTGCATCACCGCCGTCGGCCTTGCCTACGTGTGGAACGTCCAGACCATGCAGGCACCCCATCCGCCCGTGTCCCTGGCGCCCATTTTAGACATCGCCATCCACTCGCTGCACCAGCACTCGGCCACCGCAGGGCCTGGTGTCACCTCGGCCCACCTCAACTCAAATGGGCACATTGTCGTCACCCTCAGCAACGGCGACGGCTACTACTACGCGCCCAACCTCTACACCTGGCAGCGCCTGTCCGAGTCGTGGTGGGCCGTCGGCAGCCAGTACTGGAACAGCAACGACAGTTCCGTCAGTGCGCTGCAGACCACCGCCGTCGGGCCGGTGACGTCCGCCGACGTGGCGGCCACCAATGGGACCGCCCCTGTGTCGTCTACGACACCGCTGGATGCCGACTCCGCCGCCACCGTCTCCTCCGGCATCATCCCCTTCCTCGAGCGCCACACCACCAACGAGTTTTTGCTCAAGGGCCGCGCCTACACCCTCCAGCGCCTCATCAAGACCCTGCTCGCCCGCGACGGCTTCGAGGGCTTCGAGGCCAGCGTCAGCATCGCCCACCTCGAGAACCGCATTGCCGGCGCACTGCAGCTGGGCGCCCGCGACGAGTTCCGCCTCTACCTGTTCATGTACGCCAAGCGCCTCGGCACCGAGGGCCTGCGCGGCAAGGTCGAGGAGCTGCTCAACAGTTTGTTGGGGGGCGTCCTGCAAGATCCGACAGCCCACGAGGCCAAGGCGGCCGACGCGGTACATGCCAGCCAGGGCAAAGCCTTTGGCTGGGCCAGTCGGACGGGCGACCTTTGTGGGTGGGACCGAAAAGAGCTTTTGAAAGGCGTCGTCATGATTCTTGGTACGTTCTCCATCCTCCTTCTCTTGTGTTCTTCCCTCCTCTCTAACAGTCTAGGCAAATTCCGCGAACTGCAGCGCCTGACGGTGCAGTATGCCCGCGTGCTCGAGCTGACCCAGGACGACGACGATGCGGACGATGCCGGCGAGAGCATGGTCGTCGAGGCATGAGAGTGGCTCCATTTTTGTTGTTTTGATAGTTGGATGCGAAGACGTTTTTTGGGAGTCTTTTTTTTTGTTTCTGACTTATTTTGATGTTCTTCGTTTAATCAAGAGTTCGGCGTCTTGGGTGGCGGGTGAGGTCTTTCTTGTGGTCTTTTTCTTTTCTTTTTTTCCTTTTGTCACTCTGGATGTGGTCACTGGTCTCTTGTTCAAAAACAACGTACTCATTTTTGTTTCTTTTTGCTCCATCCGGTTGGTCGCACTGTTATATATTGTACATCACGTAGCATGCTTCGTTCTTTTTGTTATTTCATCTGCAATGAATTGAATTCAACCAAAGAAAGGACATACGCTGTCGTCGTTTCGCTCAAATGTCGTTGCGAAGATCGGCGCTGCCTGCCTACTTGGTTGGGCAAATGGTGCCGCGTCTCCCTTACACGGTTGGTTGCATCGTTACCCCTCAGACTGTCAGCCACCTAGACGCCGTGCCGCGACTGTCAGGCAACAACAGTAGCTCTTTCCCAATACACTTCTTTCCTCTTTCATCATATTTGGTCAATTCAAGACTTGTCTCTCATCGGAGGAAAGAGCATCCGGACAACTCCTTTACAGGAAGGGAAGAACGTCACATTCACATAGGAAGCAGCACCTCATCGCTCCTTCTCTCTCAGACGGGTAGTCAGACCATGACAGGGCTTACCTAAAGAGCTCTCCTCAAAAGGACACTCACAGAACTCATCCATCCCGCCTTTCCCATTGACGTTGCAGACAATCATGGCTAGCCCGGCCCCCGGCGACGCCATTCATCTCGCTATTCAGGTCGACAGTGCTGCCATCGACACGGCTAAGACCATGGAGACAGGCCGCGAGCCCATCCCCACTACAATCGCAGCGCCCCATCACCGTTTCCCGCCTTCTACACCGGACTGGAACAACCTCAAGATTCTGCACCGCAACACGCTGCCGCCACGGGCGCATTTCTTCCAGTACACGAACGAGGCCGACGCCATTGCTCATGACGTCACCCTGGCCCGCAGTCTGCGGTTGACCGGCCCCGACGCGGGCACCGAGTGGAAGCTGCATGTGTCGCCGTCACCGCTGGCCGGCCCGGCGGATTTCCACAAGAATGGCTTCTCGCCAGATATCGATGTCTGGAAGACCGTGCCAGTCCCTGGCATGTGGCAACTCCAGGGCTTCGGGCGAGGCCCCCAGTACACCAACGTCGTCTTCCCCTGGCCTGTCGACCCGCCACACGTTCCGCTGGACGACAACGAGTGTGGCCGGTACCTGACGACGTTTCGGGTCCCTAAGACGATCAAAGGAAGTAGCAAAGGTGCTTTCTCCGTGTCCACGCCTGGCTCGCAATTTCGCCTCCGATTCGAGGGCGTCGACTCGGCATTCTCTGTCTGGGTCAACGGGCACTACGTGGGCTACTCGCAAGGTGCTCGCAACCCAAGCGAATTTGATGTGACGGATGTCGTCCGGATCGTAGGAGGGGGTATCGACGACGCCGACTCTATCAACACATTGGCCGTGGAAGTCTACCAACGCTGCGATGGCTCATACCTGGAAGACCAAGACCAGTGGTGGCTCAGCGGCATCTTTCGCGATGTGTACCTGCACGCGTTTCCCCCAGTGGCATTTGAAGACTTCCACGTCAAGACGCTACTGGACGACGACTACCAGGACGCGGAGCTTGTCGTTGATGTTCGCTGCAGGGATGGGCGAGTCGCCGGCGAGAATAACGTCCGCCATGGGCAGTCGTCCACCGTTAGGCTCAAGCTACTAGACGCCGACGGCGAAACGGTGGCTGACACAGAAACATCTGTGTATCGATTCTCATTTGACAAAGTCGCGCGATATTGGCCCACTCACGCTTCGGTACACATCAAGAATCCGCACAAGTGGACGGCCGAGACACCCTACCTGTATACACTGGTCCTCTCCATGTGCGAAGACGGCGAGTCTGTGTACATAAGCCAAAAGGTCGGCTTTCGCCGCACCGAGCTCATCAACGGCGTCTTTTGTGTCAACAGCAAGCCCGTCAAGCTCCGTGGCGTCAACCGCCATGAGCACCACCCAGATACGGGGCGCACGGTGCCACACGAATGGCTCTACCACGACCTGAAGCTCATGAAGCTGCACAACATTAACGCCATCCGTACATCCCACTACATCAACGATACGCGTCTCTACGAGCTTGCCAACGAGCTGGGCTTTTGGGTCCTGGATGAGGCCGACCTCGAGTGCCACGGGTTCGGCGAGCAGGGCGATTTTGCCGAGCCCAACAGCTGGACGTCCGACAACCCGGACTGGGCGGCGGCGTACGTCGACCGGGCGTGGCAGATGGTGGCCCGCGACAAGAACCAGCCGTGCATCATCATGTGGTCCCTGGGCAACGAGTCCTTTTACGGCCGCAACCACCAGACCATGTACGACTTCATCAAGCGGATCGACGACACGCGCCTAATCCACTACGAGCCCGACCAAGACGCCGAGACGGTGGACGTGGTCAGCCGCATGTATGCCTCGCCAGGGTATATTAAGGATAAGGCAAGGAAGAAAGAATGGAGCAAGCCGCTGGTTCTCTGCGAGTACGCACACGCCATGGGAAATGGTCCCGGGGCTCTTCAAGAATACATTGAAGCGTTCTACAAGTATCCGCGACTGATGGGCGGGTTTGTGTGGGAGTGGGCCAACCACGTACGTATTACTCGCTGGACTTGTCTCTTTTTTTTACTGAAATTCATACTAACAAAATCAGGGCCTTCGTACAAAAAACAAAACCGGCGAGCCCTACATGGCATACGGCGGCGACTTTGGTGACGAGCCAAACGACGGTCACTTTGTGATGGATGGGCTGTGCTTCTCCAACCACACTCCGACACCCGGGCTTGTGGAATACAAAAAGGCCATTGAGCCTGTGCAGACTCTGAGTATCGAAGGCAACGAAGTCAAGATCATAAACCGCTACGACTTTCTCACACTGGACCATCTCCGATGCACATGGCATATTGTCTACGACGGATTCGTCACAGAAGAGAAAGAGGTGGAAATTCCGAAAGGTATACTGAAAATAGAGTTGTGGACAAGCTGACGGTAATTGAAAGCTAACGTATCAAAATACAACAGGTATTAAACCTCACAAGAAGGCTACACTTACAATTGATGAGCTAAAACAGCCGACATCAGGAGCCTCCTACTTGACACTTTCCTTCATCCTAAATGAAGCGACATCTTGGGTAACCAAGGGTCATGAGGTTGCTTTTGGTCAGCTGCAACTGGGGAAGCTGTCTGGGCTCGACCCTTGGCGGACTCTCGTTGTACCCCAGAGCCTCCGCGGCCGCCCTCTTGTGGAACTAATGGCACCGTCCCAGCTCTCCGTTTCAGGTGTGGATGGCGCCCATTGGGTCGTTGACTTGGCAGCGGGCAGCATCACGTCATGGACGCGGGCCGGCTCAAGCACCAACATCATCACAGAGCCCTTGTCTTTCGAGCTGTACCGCGCCCTGACCGACAATGATAGCGGCGGCGAGTTTGGCCCGAAATGGCGCAAGCACCGTGTGCACCAGGCCCGGACACATGTCGTGCGCTCGTCGTGGAAGACGCCGGCAGACGGCGAAAACAGTAATGGCGTCGCCGAAGTGACGGTCGTCTCCCGCGTGGCGGCGCCCGTATTCAACTGGTCGGTCACCGCCGAGACGACATACCGCTTCTCCGGGCGCGACGTGTCCATCCGCGTACGCGCCAAACCACAGGGGGCCAATCTGCCCTCGACGTTGCCGCGGTTCGGCCTGCGGCTCGGCTTGGCGGGTGTCGATACCGTCCAGTGGTTCGGACGAGGCCCGGGCGAGAGCTACCGTGACAAGAAGTTGAGCCAGCGCTTCGGCAACTGGACGCTGCCGGTGGACGACCTGTTTGTGGACTATGAGTACCCGCAGGACAGTGGCAACCGGACGGATGTGCAGTGGGTGGAGTTTTTGGGGCGCCCATCAGAGAGTTCCAGTGGCGATGCGCGCGGTGGCCGTCTACTGCGTGCTCGGTTCGACGCCATCCAAAATGCCAGCTTCCAGGCGCTGGCATACACAGCGGCGGACCTCGATGCAGCAACACACCCGTACGAGCTGGCACCCCTGCGGCGCAACGACACGATCGTGCACCTGGACTGGGCACACCATGGATTGGGCACGGGTAGTTGTGGTCCGTCGACACTACCGCAGCACCAGCTCACAACATATAAAGAGTTTGACGTAGAGCTATTGCTGGACTGATCTACTTGCCTGTCGACGATTTTTGAAATATCTTCTTTGGATATTCAAGAACAAGAAGAGACCATCTTACGTTCAAAAAGTATGGCAAAAATTCATGTATGAATTGTATTCTGTTTTGTGTGGCCGTCATCTCATCTAATCTGCTAGTGGGGGGTATCTATTCAGTTCATCCTTTGTTGTTCGCATCCGTTTTGTCGTGCAGCTATTATGCGGTCCTGATTCCTGCGTCGTTGTTGTTTCTTCTCCCTTAGACTTTCCTCCTCCGCACTTCCACCTTGACTTCCAACGGTGGGATGATCGTCTGGCCAATCCACAAGTTCTTCGGGCGTGCTTCCAAAGGCTTGATGTCGTAGTTGGTGAGAAGGTGGGCGAGGATCATCTTGAGCTCGTGCGCGACAAAGAAACGGCCGGGGCTGTCAGTGGGTTAGTATTGGTGGTCTTTCAAAGCAAAAGGGGACAACCGTAGTCCAGGACATACCATGCATGCCGGCCGTGGCCAAAGGCCAGGTGGCTATCGCTCGTGGTGACCATGCCCAGCTTGAGCCCGCGCATCGCGTCGGCAGCGATCTGCTCAGGCGTTTTGTCCTCCTCCTCGCCACCCGGGGCAGCGACAGTCGCGGCGTCATAGGCCTCCCGCTGCCGCGCGTACCGAAAGGCATCGTACGCGTCCGGGTTCGCATACAGGTCCGGGTCGTGGTGCGTGCCGGCCAGGTCGAGCATCAACAGGCCGCCGTAGGGCACGTGCCAGCCCTCGGCCGCGTTGGTGATGCCGCCGCGGGCAATGACCTTCCGCTTGACCAGGGACGTGGCAAAGTGGCTGACGCGCATGCTCTCGCGGATGGCGCTGTCGGTGCGCCAGAGGCGGGCGAGCGACGGCTTGGTCCAGTGGTTCTCGGGCGTACTCGCCCGTGCCGTCTTGACCTCTTCGCGGATGCCCTCAATAAACGCCGGGTCGGACGTCAACAGGTCGACCATGACAAAGAAGCCCGTGAGGACGGTCGTGTGAATGGCGGCAAATTCGATCGGCAGCAGACGCTTGGAGATGGCGACGGGGTCGATCTCGGCGGTGCGGCCCTCGGCCAGGGCCATGCGGATGTGCCAGGTGATGTAGTCCTCATTCACGGGTTCTTTGCTGTCCTCCGACGACGACGTCATCGCACGCACGCGCTCGCGGATGAGTGGCTCCAGGTAGCCATGGGCGCGGCGCCACAGGCGGCGGTTCGGGATGCTAGCGAGGCGGCCGACGAGCGGGTGCAGCAGTTTGGGGAACATGTTGAGCAAGAAGCTATTCGTGACAACGGTGTCGGCAAACTTGACGTAGGTGGTCAGTAGCGGCTGGTTGCGGCAGGCGTCGGGGCCCACGAGCAGCAGATTGGTAATCTGCGGCACCATGGCCAGCCACGCGTCCCAGAGCTTGACCGTGTGCCACTCGCCGTCAACATTGGCGTCGCTCCCCCCAAACGCAGCATCCACGGCCATGGTGACCTCGTCGTCAATGGCCGGCAGCAGGGCCGGCAGGTGGCGGGCGAGGTTGCGGTGGACGACGCGGGTGTGGAAGTCCTCGTCGACGGGCGAGTGCTTGTGGTCGTGGTGGTCGCCGTTGCTGCGCGCAGGGATGGGCGGGAGACCATGCTTGGCAGCGTAGGCGCGAGCGTGCGCGTGGGCGTCAAAGATGAAGTTGTGCTCGGTGTAGAGCACGTCGCCGTGGGCGGCATGGGCCGACAAGACGTGGTCGGGCAGGTCGAGCATCCAGGCCGTCTGGTTCCGGGGCACGACAACCTCCTGCGGCCGCGAGGCGGCTGACGGGACGAGGAACGCTTTGTTGTTTTTTGAGAACTGGGGGTGAGCATCAACATTCCGGCAGTGAATAGAAACGAGCGAAGCGAGGACGTACCTTGTTGTAGCCTTCGTCGACCCAGTCGTTAAAGTAAAAGATGTAGCCAAACCAGTTGCGCAAGGTCGCAATGACGCTGTCGCCGTAGCCGACCCGGGGTAGGGATCGCGGGTAGCTGGGCTTGAGGGCGCAGTCGGCCAGGAAAGCGGCGACGAGAAAGGCCGCCACGGCGGCAATGATGCGGGCGATGGTCAGGCGGGCGGCCAGTGTGGTGAGGGCTTCGGTGAGATTGGTGACGAGGAGGGCTAGAAGACACGAGGCAGTGCCGGCGAGGCCTAACAGTGATGATGCGCCCGCAGATGAAGCGAAACAGGACGCCATGTTCGGGACAGCGGCGGCGAGCACTGGGTGCTGCCCGGCGGACGTGTTGGTCGCCATTGCGGCGAGGAGAGGTGGTTGTGCGATTGAGGTTGGTTTTGAGGGTGATTGTCAGAAAGAGGTAAAAAAGGTAAAAAAGGTGAAGAGGGAAAGAAGAGAAGTGAGATGTGAGATGACGTTAAAAGCGGCAGGAGCCCATATAAGAATAAACTCAAATAATAAGGCAAGACCAGTGCGGGAAAGCGCGATGCTAGTCCGGCCCCGTCTCCTTCCTCGCACTCGGGTCTCAACTTTGTTGGTCAGCCCTATGATTCTGGAGACAATACCCCGTTCGTATTGCGTCTTACCTGCAGTTGGCCGTCTCACGTCTTTTCTGGTTTGCTGTCGTTGCTGTTCCCTTTCGGGGGCGCAGTGGTCCTGTCCCTCTCTGGTCGGCGCAGCTCTTTTCAGTGTATGACGAGCGAAGCGGCGATCGAGAATTCGGGATCTTTCTCTGCCGGGCCTAACGTAGCTGTGTCTTTGCCAATCTCCCGTCTGGTCTTTTAGTCTTGGGGTTTTTCTGGATTTTTCGCTCCTTTTACTTTCTTTTTTCCTGTTTTCATCCTCTGCTTCCTTTTTCCCTCCCTTTCTGCGTGGCGCGCTCCCTTCCAGCTTACCGTGTTTCAAGGGCTCTTGGAAGTCTCCGAAGTCCGGGTCAGCAATCATCGCGAGGGAAGGCGGGAAGGCGGGGGAATCGAAAGAATGATAAGGGAAGGAGCGTTCGGGCAGAATTACAGAAATGGGGCAGCTCTCTCGGGGGCACGGATGAACCTGATTCCTTCTGCGCTGTGCTCCGTCATACAAGCAACAGGCTCGCTGTCTCCTTCTTTTTTTTTCTTGTTTCCCGTGTCTTCTTTTCTTACCATTCATGTCCAGCACGTCGCCCGGGACCAAGGAATGTCTCAAGTTGGAGGTGTCTTGTTCAGGGGTAGCTCTAGCGCTGCAGTGCTACCCTTGCACAGACGGCAGCTAAACGATCCCGCGGCAATCACGAATCCAGCAGTGGTGATTTGCCAGGAAGGTGCGTCCGGTAAAGGTAGGCGAAAGAGGTCAAAAGGAAGGAGCTTTGAGAAAATAAATATAAAAGAGAAAGGGCAATTAGAGAAGCAGAGAAAAGAAACAACAACAAAAATCATAAGAGATCTCCAAAAGTTTCCAAAAGTTTCCGAAAATAAAATGGAGCGACTGTAAGAAAATGGCCAACATCTCTGCACGGACGGTTGCGCACGCGAGAAAGGAGTCAGTTACGTCGTAAAAACGGCAGAAACACAAAACCGCAAAACACAAACGAGCTTCAACGAATGGGAATACGCGGAGGCGCGCGTTTTGTACGCTTGGATGCTTGGATGCGGCCACTTTGAGCCTCCTGTGCCTCCTGGTTGTTTCTCTGTGTCCGCTAGGCCGTTTATGTGCCGTTTCACCAACACACGACTTTTGACAGGCGATATCACGGAGTAGAGCTGTCTTGGGGAAGCAAAAGAGTATTCCTCTTATGTACGTATTTCTTGTAAAGACAGGGTAGAGTAGGAAATAAATCATTTTTGTTTGCCGAGTTTCTGTTTTATTTTATTTTGCTTTATTTACTCCTCAGACAACTAAATTTTATGAAAATGAATGAAAACAAAAATAATTTCATAAAAATTGAAAGTATTCAAAGACAGTTAAATAAAATCAAGCAAAAGCTGTAGTTCAATAAAAAAATACGACAAACACCAAAGATATTGAACAAAATGCAATAATCATAAAATCCAAACCGCCTCCATGTTTAAACGCTGCTCAACTCACCCGCCACCCGTCTCACTCTACTGCATCTTCACGGAACGGCGCTTCTTGCCGACGCCGACGCAGACGTAGTAGTCCAGAAACAGCGAAGAACAGTCATTCTGTATCGTTAGTCTATCGCTGGAAAGGATGGATGGTCGATCCTGGAATGGTGACTTACCCCCACTGCGGGATTCCACTTGTAAAAGTCGCTCAGTGAAAACTTGTTCTTGTTGTTGCTGACGATCTTAGCGCACGTGTCGCCCTTGACGACCTTGTAGAAGCTGTTGCACGACGGGCTGATGCCGTCCTGGACGGGCGTGGGACCCGAGGGTGGTGCCTTTGTGGGTGTCGGTGATGGTGACGCGGGCTTGGATGTGGGCGTGCCAGGCACACCGACGCAGACGTACGTGTCAAGCCAGAGACCGGAGCAGTCGGTGCCCACAGCCGGGTTCCAGCCGTAAAAGTCAGAGAGCGAGAAGGTGCCGTACTTTTGCACAATCTTGGCACACGTGTCGCCCTTGACGACCTTGTAGAAGCGCGTGCACTTGTCGGTCAGGCCGTCCTGGGTGGGCGACGGCAAGGGGGAGCCAGTGGGCGTGGCGGGAGGCTTGGATGTCGTCGGCTTGGTGGTGGGCGTCGCGGTGGTGCCGACGCAGACGTAGGTGTCGGTCCACAGGCCGGAGCAGTCCGTGCCGACGGCCGGGTTCCATGTGTAGAAATCGGTGAGCGAAAAGGTGCCAAACTTTGAGACCAGCTTGGCGCATGTATCGCCAGTGGCCACCTTGTAGAAGGAGATGCCTTTAAAATTAGTGGGTGCTTGTTCTTATTCACGCTCATATCCCCGCCCACTTACAATCTGGTGAGATGCCGTCTTGGACGGGCGACGGGATGGGCGAGCCATTGGGCGCTGTCGGCGAGGCCGGCGCGGATACTGTGCCGGATCCACTGCTGCTACCACTGCCCGGGTCGCCTGATGTCGGCGTGGGTGCCGGCGGTGTGATGGAGGGGCTTGTCGGCAGGGCGCTGAGGCCGTAGTTTTGCTCGACGCAGTACGTCTCGCCGGCAATGACGCCGTCCGAGCAGTTCCAGCCGGTGATGGGGTTGTAGACGGCAAACTGGTCCACATTCAGGCCCCAGGCGGCCGCAATGGTGGCACAGGTGTCGGTGCCGGAGGCGACGACTGTCCATGTGCAGTCCTGCGGCCGGAACGCGGCGGCGGACACGACTGAGACCAAGCCGGCCACGATGCCGGCAACTTTGAAGAGGGAAGGCATTGGATCGCTTGTCCGAGGCGCTTGTTCGAGGGCGCTTGTGACTAAAGTAAATAAAGTTTGAAATAAAGTTTAGGGGAAAAAGAAAAGAAACAATGAAAGAAAGCGAACCCTAATTGACTTTAAGCATAAGACAGGCGTCGTCAATAAAAAAAAGAAACAACAGGATGGTTGTTGAGCGGGCGTTGACATGTCTCTTATACTGGCATTCCTTGGACGGTGACGATCCATTTCTTTCTTTTTCTTCTTTTTTTTGGGTGGGTGATTGTACTCTAGTTGCACCACAATGCCACTCCATACCACGATCGTCCCCTCATTAATTGATATCTGTGGGACAATAAAGTAGAATGTGAAATAAAAAAGTGAAATACATACAAAAGAGGCCGAGAAACGACCCTGCGATTCAAACGATGGAAAGGAATGTCCGTCCAATTTGCGCCGACGACGCCTTTCGCTTTCTCGCGGGGTGCATCCTTCTGCAAGGCTTTGCACCTGTGCCTCTTTAAATTGCCTGCCGCGTAACAAAGGGCCGGTTACCGGATGGGAAGCCATGTTACCAAGACCAAAGAAAGGGAGACAAGTGAAAAGGAACAGTACCCGACAGAGTAGACGGCATGAGTCGTCTGATTTTCTGGCGATAGTGGATACGATCAAGGCAGCGACAACATCACCGTTTGTGTCTGCGTCTGAAGGATTGGGGCTTTGCATCGTGGTAATGAAGGGAAGGGTTGTGAAAAACAGTAGGAAAGTGTAAAATAGAGAAAAAACGTAGAGATAGACCGGCTTGTTATTAAAAGGATTCCCAGGCACATCATCATAGATTAACCACACATTGGGCTCTGCCACTCTGCCACTCTGCCACTGTACCGCCTCACTACTCTTCCCTGGCTGTCCTGGTAATTCGGTTCATTCAACGTATTTATTGTTGTTCTGTTTATTCTCTCCCCCTCGGACTCAGTGCCTTGGCCACCCTCGTATTTCAGCATCTGTCCCTTGTTGCGTCACCGTCTTCCTTATTTTACGGCGAAGTCGACGAGAGCCAGGCACGGCCGTCTCATGCCGCCCTTGTACGCGGGTAATGAACCCCAGCAACTCGGTCGTCCATCTTATGTGCCTCTGTGCCTCTGTGCCTGTGTATTTGTTTGTTCAAATGTTCCCGTCTAGTGTTGTTTCTATGAATTTCTTTACATCTCGGACTATGTACAATTGACTCCGCCTCTCTCCTTACGACGCCGCCTCTTGGGACAGCGCAATCGCCTTGGCCGCCGCCTCCTCAAAGCTGTCGTACGCAAACAGCGGCAGACCGCTCGACCGGATGATCTCCTGGCCCTCGGCCTCGTTCGTCCCGCGGATCCGCACCACCACGGGCACCGTCACGTTGGTTTCCTGGAACGCGAGCAGCACGCCGCGCGCAATCATGTCGCCCAGCGTCAGGCCGCCAAAGACGTTGACAAAGATGACGCGCACGCGCGGGTCTTGCAGCAACACCTGGAAGCACGTCTTGACCGTCTCGCTCGTGGCCTTGCCGCCTGTGTCCAGAAAGTTGGTGGCCTGGCCGCCGAGTCCAGCGAGCGCGTCGACCGTGTTCATGGCCAGGCCGGCGCCGTTGACCAAAGTGCCAATCGTCCCAGGCTGGCTTTCCCCATCTTTGAGGGTCACGTAGATAATGCCCCCCGTCTTGGCCTGCGTCTCCAGGGAATCCGCCTCGGGCGGCGGTGTCACGGCGGCGAGCTGCAGTGTCGTTTCGTCACCGGCAGCCTGGCGCTGTGCGAACGCAACGTCGTCCAGCCCCAGGCGCGCATGGACGACCTTGATGTCTGCGAGCCGCGAGACGACGACCGTCTCCACCAATAAGGCTTCCTGCTCGATGAACGTCGTGTACAGCACGCGCAGCAGGCGGCGCAAACCCTCGGTGCTGGCGGTCGAAGACAGCGTGTCGAGGCCGAGGTGGTCGGCGACGCGGCTGGCGAGCAGGCCGTCGACGCCGGCGCGGTAGTCAAAGGGGAAGCGGCGGATGTTACCACCAGAGCCAGTCCCATCGAACGTCGGCGCCGCCAGGACGCAGGGCGACTTGGACGAACGGTCGATGCTGATGGCGAGGTAGCGCTGGGTACCGCGACCCGAGTACGGCGCGGCGTTGACGCCCTGCTTGCGCAGCAGGTCGAACGTGGCGTCTTGGCCGATGTAGATGGAGCGTTTTTGTGACGTCGTCCTGCGAGGTGCAGCCTGCATCGTAGGTCGTTTGCTGTTGATTCCTGCCAGCGACGAGGTGTGCAAGCCGCGGCGCTGCGTCGTCGATCCCGCCTGCCCAAAGAGGCGGCCACTGGTGGCACCAGCACCACCACTTGCGGAAAGAGCGTCCAGGCGTGCCTTGAGCGCCTGCCCAAACTTTTCGGGGTGGTCGATGATGGTCGCGCCTGCCCGCTCGAGCGCCGCAATCTTTTCCTGTGCCGTCGGCTCACCGGGAAGCGCAAACGCACCCGCGTGGCCCATGATGCGGCCCTCCACGGCCGCGTGCGTGCCGCCCACCAGCGCCACGATTGGCTTCGGCTGCACGCCCGCCGCTTGTGCCTGCTTGTGGTACGCCTCGATCCAAGCCGCCGCCTCCAGCTCGCTCGTCCCGCCAATCTCGCCAATCAGCGCAATCGCGTCCGTCTCCGGGTCGTCGGCCAGCACGGTGAGGGCTTCCCGCAGATCGGTGCCGGCCACAATGTCGCCGCCCACGCCCACGCACAGGCTCTGGCCCAGCCCCGCCCGCGTCGTCGACGCCACCGCCTCGTAGCTCAGCGTTCCCGACCGCGCCGCAATGCCGATGCGCGTGCCGGCCCCCGACCCGGCCGAGAAGCAGGGCAGCGGCTGGAAGCCGATGCGGCAGGCGCCGACGGCCGAGATTATACCCGGCGAGTTGGCGCCCACGAGCCGTGTCACGGACTGCGTCTTGAGCATGGCGTGGATGCGCAGCATGGCGTGCAGCGGGATGTGCTCGGCGACGGCGACGACGAGCGGCACCTCGGCGGCAATGGCCTCTTCAATGGCGGCGGGCGCGAGCGACGCCGGCACATAAATGCCCGTGGCGTCGGGCTTGAGCGTCTCGACGGCGGCGCGGACGCTGGGCAGCAGCGGCAGGCCCAGATGCTCGCCGGAGCGACCGGGCGTGACGCCGCCGACAATGTTGGTGCCCCAGGCCAGCGACTCGCGGGCGTTGGCGGTGGCCTGGCGGCCGGTGAAGCCTTGGAAGATGACGCGGGTGTGGCGGCCGATGCGCAGGTTGGGGAGGGTGGCGTCGGTGGAGAGAGATGTGATGGGTGGAGGGGGTGGTGTGCTGGAGATGCTCGAGTAGCGGCGGCTGTTGTTGCTCTCAGTAGGCCGGGACCGGCACACGAGGCACGGCCGGGCCGGCCGTCTATGCCGGAGTAGCTGGGGGCGGGCGTGGAACATTGCGGGGGTGGTATGAGGTGGCGTGAGAAGTGAGGGGAGCGGAGAGAGAGTGGGTGTGGAAGTGAGAAGGAAAATGATGGAGGCCACTCTACATAACAAGAGCTGGGAACAAGGGTGATGGGAAGAAAAAAGAGGCCAAAAGAATGCAATCACCAGCCGATGCAGATGCAAAAAGAACAAAACAACTCCTCAGAGAAGCCGAGGCTACATGTGTGAACGACTGGGAATAACAGCAGGATGTTGACAGTAGGCGACGTCGATATAGGCGACTAACTGTGTTGGGCCGCTGTAGTCATAGATGCACGGCTATTTGCTGGTGGCCGGCGAAGTCAACACGAACCCGGACCGCGTTTCGGAGCAAGGCTGGCGGGAGACACGATTTGGCGGGAGGGTCCTTCAAGTCGAAAAAACGAACGACCGGAACAAAAGAAAGACAAAAGAAAACAGGCCGTCCCCTCACGACAGCGTCGTGTTCCGGAATGCCGTTGCTAGTGGGGGCATCAACTGGTCGCCTAACTCCGTATTGAGGGGAGAGTGTGGAGAGAGTGGAGGAGCGTGAGGTCGGCTACTTACGAGCGAGACCGGCGATGATGTGGGCTAGGAACTCTCACGTTCAGTTTGATGCATGTATCTCATTCTGATGTCATTTTGAGATCAATTAGCATTTGTGAATTTATGAGATTAGAGTGGAATAGAGTTGAACTTTTTCAATTTTTATTGAGTTATTCTTTTTACTTTCTTTTTTTTTTTTTTGCCTTTATCGGTCATCACATGTTATCGTACACAACAGCACGTCACAACCTTAGACGGCTCACCATCGTAACTCGCCCGGCGTCTTGGTCTCGCCCTTTGCCTTGTCGTCCTTGCCAGCCTTGTCGCCCGGCTCCTGGAAGCCCAAGTTCTTGAAGTCGTCTTTTGCCATGAGGTTTCTGTCAAGTTAGCTCTCCATTCTCTGTTGCTTTCTTTTTATGATTTCTCCCCCCTCCCCCTCCACTCACCTGTCCATCCGGCATCCCAGGTACGACTTGGCCAGGCTCCGGCACTCGTCCTCGTTGACGCCCTTGACCTTCTTCATGCAGGTGAGGTAGTCGAGCATAACCTGCTTGCACTCGCCCTCGTGGTCCAGCGGGAAGCTGCCGCGCTGCGGTCTGATTTTGTTAGATCACTCTGTGCCCGCTTAATCGCATTTCATTGCATCGCATCGCATCGCTTCACAGATCAGCCTTACGGTTTCGGCTTCGTCGCGATGCTGCCACCGCCGGGACTGCCAAAGGTGCTCATTGTGTAGGATACGGCCTCGGCAAACGGTTCCAGACAGTCTGTTTCAGAGCCGCCGCGCCTCTATTTGACGAAATCCGCGCTCACAGAGCCTCGTCGGGCTTCTGCCCTGTCGTTTTTTTGGCTGTTGTCGGCTCGGCCGTCGTCTGTGGTCGGGTCCGTTGGCAGGGAGGGCCGTGGCCGTGTGTCAGCGCCGGAGAAAAAGAAAACGATAAAAGAAGGACGTAAAAAACTAGATAGCAAAAGACCTTGTCGTAGTTTCTCCTTGCCGATCGACCTTTGCCAAAGGGCGTTCAATCGAAAATGCTCACCCTACAGAAGGCGGATCGAAATTGGTGAAAAGTCAAAGGCGAAATCGAACCACGCGGCTGGCCAATCAGAGCGCCGTATTTTTGTTAGCAATTCTGTTAGCTGGTTGTTCTCCCTGTGCTGTGAGAGGCTGCCAAACGCAGTGCCTCTGGCTTTTAGCTCGCCCCTTCGTCATCGCCCTTGCCGTGGCGTCGGGCTTTCCGTCCAATGTCACGGAGCGGTTCAGCGACCGCACCTGCCGCATGAATTGTGAATTACAGCCGCCCTTGCACGTCCTGCGCGCCTTCCCGGAGCGCATAACAGCCCAATTTCCAGGTGCACAGGGCAGGAGCGCAGTCAGATACGATAGTATTCAGTGAGACCGAGGCAGGAACGAAGGGCGGCAGCAGCACGACGCGAGCCATCTTGCCCATTTAACCACCTAAGACCATTAAGACAGCCCCTGTCGATACTTGCCCCAGCTAAAGAGAAAGAGAGCGCAGAACGTGATGCGCAGCGCGTCGTGCTCTTTCCCTCTGTAGAATGTGTTCGTGTACTCCGTATGTTTGTGTTGATTTGAGCCCAAATTGGGTCGTTCCTGCCCATAACGACCAGCATTTCTCCTGCTATTCCGGCAAACATCTCGACACGCCCAACCCCCCCCTTTGGCACCCCTTTTTTGCTTCACTTTTGCAAAGAGCGCAAACGCACCAAAACACAACGGCCAGGCCTCCAACGACTTGATAACCAACACCCGTCTTTTCCCCTGTCGCCCCGTGCACTATCACCGCCTCGTCGTCATCAACCGTCGGAACCTGTTTACTTGATCTAGTTGGCCCCGTTAGCCTCGCTCGCCCTGAAAGCTCCGTCGCCATCCACCAGAGCACCACTACCGCCTGGCTGCTTATTTTCGTTATTTTCGCGCTTCTCCTTGGGCCCTCTGCGTCGCTTGGCTTTTGCCTTTCGCCTCCTCCACCCGCCAGGCCCACCCGTTGTCCTCCTCGAGCCTAGCCCTGATCGCTCCGTCTAGCCCTTTGGCCTACCCCCTGCTTGCATAGCTTGGAAAAACACACTGCCTGTTCTGGTCTTTTCGGCACTCTCAGGCAGTCCTCTCCCTCTCTCTCCCTCGTGATAAATTTTGTGTTCTTGTCATCGGCTGCACCCTCCGCCTGCCATCACCGCGCATCACGCCCTCCCATTCTCGCGACGCCCTCAATCTGCTCGTCGACGCCGCAGAGCCCTCTCTCGTTTGCCTCCGCCTCCCTTCTTCGCCGCGTCGAAGCCAAAGTTGCACCTCGAAACGAAGCTCCAGCTTCCGAACTTCACCGTCCTCACCGAGGTAGAAGCATACGCTGCGATAACGATACACGCGTCTCGACTTCGACGTCCTCTCCCTCCCACCACCACCGCCTCCCCGACCATCCTCCTCCTCCCCCATCCGACGCCATGGCGGCCCTCGGCGACGAGCTGCTGACCACGGTCAACAAGCTGCAAGACCTCGTCTTCAACACCATCGGCAACGATTCCCTCGATCTCCCACAAATTGTAAGGCTCAGCTCCCCCGTGCACAACAATGCGCCGGCCCCCGTGTCTCCCGTCTAACGCAGCTGTTTCCCCCAGGTCGTCGTCGGTTCCCAATCCGCCGGCAAGTCCTCTGTCCTCGAAAACATTGTCGGCCGCGACTTTCTCCCTCGCGGCAGCGGCATCGTCACAAGGCGGCCGCTTATCCTGCAGCTGATCAACGTCCCCGAGGACGAGGAGGATGTCGCTGCTTCTGCTGCCGCCGCGAAAGCCGGCCGCTATGTCGACCCCAATGCCCTCCGCCACAACGAATGGGCCGAGTTCCACCACCTGTCCAACCGCCGCTTCAACGACTTCCAGGACGTCAAGCGCGAGATCGAGAACGAGACGAGCCGCGTCGCCGGCAACAACAAGGGCATCACGCGCCAGCCCATCAACCTCAAGATCTACTCGCCCGACGTCCTCAACCTGACCCTCGTCGATCTGCCCGGTCTGACCAAGGTGCCCATTGGCGATCAGCCCACCGACATTGAGAAGCAGACGCGCAACCTGATTTCTGAGTACATTGCCAAGCCCAACAGCATCATCCTGGCCGTCTCGCCGGCCAACGTCGACATTGTCAACTCCGAGGCCCTCAAGCTCGCCCGCCATGTCGACCCCCTTGGCCGCCGCACGATCGGCGTCCTGACCAAGGTCGACCTGATGGACCACGGCACCAACGCGCTCGACATCCTGTCCGGCCGCGTCTACCCGCTCAAGCTGGGCTGGATCGGCGTTGTCAACCGCTCGCAGCAGGACATTCAGGGCAACAAGCCCATGGAGGATGCCCTCAAGGCCGAGACCGACTTCTTCAAGCACCACCCGGCCTACCGCAACATCTCCACCCGCTGCGGTACCCCCTACCTGGCCAAGACGTTGAACAGCACCCTCATGTCCCACATTCGCGACCGCCTGCCCGACATCAAGGCCCGCCTCAACACCCTCATGGGCCAGACCCAGCAGGAGCTGGCCAGCTACGGCGACATGCACTTTAGCGGCAAGGAGCACCGCGGCTCACTCATTCTGCAGCTCATGACTCGCTTCGCCACCTCCTTCATCTCCTCCATCGACGGTACCTCCACCGAGATCTCCACCAAGGAGCTGTGCGGTGGTGCCCGCATCTACTACATCTTCAACTCCGTCTTTGGCAGCTCGCTCGAGTCCATCGACCCTACTTCCAACCTGTCCGCCCTCGACATCCGGACCGCCATCCGCAACTCCACCGGCCCGCGGCCCAGCCTCTTCGTTCCCGAGATGGCCTTTGACCTGCTCGTCAAGCCCCAGATCAAGCTGCTCGAAATCCCCAGCCAGCGCTGCGTCGAGCTCGTGTACGAGGAGCTCATCAAGATCTGCCACACCTGCGGCTCCACCGAGCTGAGCCGCTTCCCGCGCCTGCAGGCCAAGCTGATCGAGACCGTCTCCGACCTGCTACGTGAGCGCCTCGGCCCCGCCTCCAACTACGTCGAGTCCCTCATCTCCATCCAGCGTGCCTATATCAACACCAACCACCCCAACTTCCTCGGCGCCGCCGCCGCCATGAGCCATGTCGTCAACGAGAAGCAGGAGCGCGAGCGCAAGCGTCTCGTCCAGGAGGAGCGGGAACGCCGCGAGCGCCGTCGCCTCAAGGAGATTGGCGCCGCCAACGGCACGGGCGTCAACGGTGTCGCCGGCGGTGCGGCCGGCACAGAAACCCCCGAGGAGGTCGACGAGGACAACCTGAGCGTCGCCGGTGGCGGTGGTGCCACCAGCACGGCCCTGCGCAAGGCCGCCAAGGGCGGCCGCAGCTCGTCCATGGCCCGGGAAAATGGGCGGACGGCCTCGCCCACGCGCTTCAACCAACCCGCAATCAACAACGCCAAGGACTCGTTCCTCAACTACTTCTTCGGCAAGGACGGCAGCGCCATGGGCGGTGGCCTCGGCGGCAGCGGGCCCAGCGGCCACCACCACAACGCCAACATTGGCCGCCACGTGAGCCAGGCTTCGGAGCCGACGTTTAGCCAGAGCATGCGCCGCCCCGACGACCGGCCGCTGCGGTCGCCCATTGGTGCCGGAAGCGACGAGTACGGCCCGCTGCGCGGCGCTGCCGGCAACGGTCTCTCGTCGACGGGCCACCCGGGCTCCCTCGGTGCCGGCGGCAGCATGGACCTGTTTGGCGCCAACGGCACAGGCGGCGAGCCCGCGCTGACGGACCGCGAGGCCATGGAGACGGAGCTGATCCGCGCGCTCATCTCGTCGTACTTTAACATTGTGCGCGAGTCGATTGCCGACCAGGTGCCCAAGGCCATTATGCACCTGCTGGTCAACCACTGCAAGGACGTTGTGCAGAACCGCCTTGTCAGCGAGCTTTACAAGGAGATGCTCTTTGAGGAGTTGCTGTACGAGGACGACGGCGTCAAGAAGGAGCGCGAAAAGTGCGAGCGCCTGCTGGAGACGTACAAGGAGGCCGCCAAGATCATTGGCGAGGTGGTATAAGAAGGAGACGAGAGAAAACATAATAAAAAAGAAATGGGGAAAAAAGGACGGGGAAAGGAGGGGCGCTTTTCTGTATCTCTACGTGTCTTGCTTTGTGCGTTGGGGTTTTTTTTCTTTCTGTCATATCTTGTTTGTCTCGTCCTTTTTCTGCATTGTCGTGTTTGTTTTTGGATCTTTGTTTTGCCGTCGAACAATACTCGGCTCTTTTTTATCTTTGCCTTTTTACATACGCACATCCTGTTGTAACACCACCCCCTCAACTATTTTTGTCCTCTGTTACTCTCTCCCCTACGAACCGCATATTCATCCTCCTCTCCCATCATTCACACCTCACACCTCTACTCTTTCACTCTCAACTCCCGCTTTCCACCTCGTGCGGCAGCACGCCATCTACATAGAACAAGACTATCTCGACGAATACATTTCAATTAAAAATGAACGAATACTGTCACGTGGCTTTGAACAAGGATTTACCAAAATTGTTGTTGATTTTATTATGTTTTTGTATCTTGTTTTGTGTGTGTTTTTTTGTCCTCCTGGCACCAAACACAAATTTTGACGTTACGTCAACCAAATATCCTCTCAAAACCCCAAACATGCAGCCGACCAACAAGAACCAATCAGACTCACTCTCATGCCATGCATTGGATGCTTAGCAAGAGATGAGAAGGTACTTCCGTCCCTACTGGCTGCCCCAAAACATCGGAAACACTGCAAAGGCAGTAGTGCCTGCCATGACGAACTGGCCAGGCATATTCATCTCGAGTCCCGAGAGCAGTCCGCTCATCTGCCAGTTCTACTGGTACCGCATCTGCCCCGGCCCTCCCTGCATCGCCCCTCCATTCGTCGGATCGTGCGGGTCATACTCGTCATAATAAGCCGGGTCTGCCCGCGCCACCGAGCGCTGCGGCGGTGCTACCGCTCTCTGACCGCCAGGTGGCCTAATGTCACCGCCCACAGCGCGCCGTTCATGCACCGGACCAACTGCATATGGGTCATAACGGGCGCCATAGCTTGGGCCACGGTAGTCGTCGGCGTACTCATGTCGCACCATCACCCTACCGCCGGCGTCCCTAACGACAGCGTCTTCATACGGCACGGGCGCAGGAGCTGCTGTCGAAGACGAATAGTAGCGCTCTGGCGCCCGGCGGTCAACGGGCGGTGCTTCACGTCGCACCGGGCGTCTGGCAAGGTACTCGCCTTCCGGCCCAGCAACCCGCACGACTTCGTAAGCCTCGTAGGGGTCATATTCAGCCGGTCGATAGGCCCGGCCATCGCGATCAACCCCATCGGCATAGCTTGAGTAGTGCTCTTGGCGTGGCGGGTCGCGGACGTAATGATGTGCCGGCACGGGCGGTGGAGCACGTTCATACACATCCTCGTAGTCTCTAGGGTAACCAGAATACACTGGCTCGTCGGCATAACGTCGCACTGGAGGCGGGCTGCGCTCTCGGTACTGTCCAGAGGGGACGCGAGATGCTACACCATAGCTCCCTGGGTAGCCCGGGGGTGACCGTGGCCGTCTTGGGTATGGCTCGCCTCTTTCGTCAACAGCATATTGTCCGTGCGGATCGTCGTCGCCAGGGCGGCCGCGCGAATCACGATGAAAATCGCGGAGATCGTCATGTCTCGGAACAACCTCACGGCCGTACTCGTCAATGTACACCACACGAGCTGGGACACGGGTTGGCGCGGGCCGCTCTCTTGCTGCCGAAGGGCGGCGAACTGGCTCACCGTCCAAGTGCATTTCGAGGGCCCCCAATAAATCCTGCCCTTCAACTGGTGCTGCGGCGTTGCGAGTGGGTGCATTGCGTGTGGAAATGAAGGGACGGTCATGTTCCCGCACTTCTTGCTTGACGGCAACTGTAGGCTTGTCCACAGGCTCTCTTGTCTTCCCGTTTCGGTGTGCCTTTTGGTGCTTCTGCTGAGAATTGGTGTCCGACGCAGGCTTTGCTTCCTGAGATGGCACGGTGGCCGTCAGAGCCTTTGACAGAAGCGCACGTGCAGCTGTTTGCGATTTTTCTGCACTAGCTGCCTGCTTCGCTTCACTGGAAGATCCATTCGGGCCACCATTCTTCGTTTTCGGGGGTGCAGCCTGTGGAGCCTGTTTCGGGGCCTGCTGTGGTGTCGGAGCCTTGCCGTTTCCTAAGGCCTGTCTCTGCAAGTGGGCTTCGTCGACATCCTCCTTTGGTGGGTTGAGAGCGTCTTGGAGGGCTTCAGATAATAGAGGCTGGAGGGCCTTTTGCGCTTTGTTGATCATATCTTTAAGTGCACCAGGCCGGGGAAGAAGCAGCATATCCTTCAACCAATCGCGAGGCGGGTTTTCCGAATCGGGATTCACAATGAATGGGTTTGGCCTTTTTGTTCGACCCTCAACGTGTGTTTGAGAAAAATGCGCAATGAGATCAGGGAATTGAAACAAGGTGCGCACTTTCTTAGTGCCGGGGACATAGTCGAGTCCACGAATGCAGGCTTGGCATGGGAGATCAACTATGGTTCGAATGAGTGCCATGTCCTTGGACTTCAAGAGCCTATCTTTGAAGAGAGCCAATGGCAGTTGTTCGCCGAATTTTTGCCGGTAGTGTTTATTTGTATGGAAGAGCAGAGTTTGGATCTTTACCACACCGGGAATGTGGCGGATAGGTATGGTGTCGTTCCACAGTCCATGTGCGTATTGTACCAACTCATCAAGCCTCACCTGGTAGGGTGATTTCGTAGCTGGCTTGTCATGGTCATTCTTTCTGGCCGGAGGGGGTTGCACCACTGTGGACGAATGGCTCTGGTAAGGCTCATGCGCAGCAAAGGGATTCGCAACCTGCTTCTGCACGGATGGTGCTGGCGCTGTGGCCCCAATGGGCTGTGGAAGCGGATTCGGTGCAGCTGGAAAGGGACCAACACCTCGATCAGCAGTTCCAACAAACGGTTCATAAGCTGCAGGCTGAGAATGCGGATGAAAAGGTGGTGGCTGGAAAGCAGCAGGTCCTGTCTGTGGCGGGACTGCCTGTGAATAGGATGGGGTGCCAAAAGTGTGAGCCTGTTGCGGGGCGGCAACAATAGACGGGCCAATGTAGTGACGTTCTCCTTCCGCATTGATGGAGACGGGGAATAGCTGCGGTTGTCTTTGGCCCGGCTGGAAAGGGGGCGCCGGCGCCGGAGGCGGTGGCGGAGGAGGAGGCATCGCCGGCGGCGGGGGCAGAAGATGCGGTGCTGGTGCTTGATACGGAAAATCCCGAGCAGTTGGGAATTGCTGATTGTCCTTACCGGCGCGCTTAGCCACCGGGCCAGGGCCTCGCTGATTTGAATGCTTTGATGTCGAAGCTTGCGGTAGCGGTACCGGCATGCCCGAGCTCTTGGCAACTCGGGGATTTGTTCGGAACGGGGGCTCTTCTGGCCACTCGGATCTCCAGTAAACAACAATATTTCCGACACTAAGGATATTCGTATGTTTCGCTGCGTAGTGCTGGATGGCGCCCTCAAATCCAAAGAATTTCATGTTGGCATCGCAAAGGGGACATAGAAACAGTTCGGTCCGAAACTTGGACGAGATGGGCCTGACTTTGACATCAAACACATATTTCATGTTCTCCAAGGTCAGTTTTTGGGTGAACGGTCCCTCAACGGGGTCAACAACAGGCTCTCGACCGGCAGCACGGGCCGCCTTTGCATCCTTTTCAACTTCCATGTAGAATCGCTTTCGTACATGAAGCAAGACATCAACAGCAAATGCCGGTGCATTGTCTTTCGTCACCTTGTCGCCATCGTCCCAATCGCCAATGATAGCCTCGTCGGCATATTTGAGGATCCTGAGTCGGACAGGGCCCTGCATTACATCCCATTCGGCGTCGATCTCGTCGATTGTCTTTTCTCTTCCAATCGGTGCAGGCAGTGGTTGTGTAACGACGACTGGAGCCGACTTTTGGCTTATCACGGGTTCGGCGGGCGCAGAAATGGCCTTGTCGGCTGGAGCTGGAATCCCGTTAGGAAACAACGCATCTAAAGGGGAAACACAGTAGTATTGTTTTCAACTTACCTGCAGTTGGGAGCTGCGTGCGCTCTGTAGACTGTGACGGTTCCGGAACAACAGCAGCCTGGACCTTAATGCCTGGATGAAGGAGTGTCCGCATGTTGGCAACACCGCCAGAATCGGCGTACTTCTCCCATTTCGTAATATCAGCTCTCTGGTCGGAGCCCCTTTTTGACAGGCCCTTCTGCCATTCCTCGGCCGCAGGTGCGCCAAGCTCTCTGACCGAAGCAAACTCCTCGCGCAGGCTCTCGACGTCGGATGACCAAAAGAGTTTTGTCAATGTGGACGAAGGCGGCAGCTGGCCACGCTCGATGACGTTGAGCGGAACAACGCAGGAGTTTGAGGTCACAAAGACAAACTGGAGTGCCGGGATGAGAAACGTCGAGGCAGCCGAGAGGACCAGATCCATTTCCTGCACAACGAGAATTAGATGACGAGTTAAGAAAAGAGCAAATATAATAGAACATGTTTGCAGGGGAATGACTCTGGGAAGAGACACAAGGAGACCTACCGTCAGCGTCATTTTGGACAGGCAAGATCTGCAACAACGAACTCGGAACTCCCATATACGAGCCACACCGTCGACACCAGGTCCAAAGCGAAAGGGGTCCGTCGTAGGCAACGCGCGTCTCGTATTCCGCTTGCCACAGAACTGGCAGGTCGACGAGCAGGCGAGACGCCACATGTCCAGTTCGGTGTTTTCCTTCAAAGGGGCGGGCATGTTTGGCCAAAAGATGCGTCTCGCATTTCGCCAAATAGCATTTGGCTCCATGGATTTGACGGCAGACTTGGCCAGCGGTGGTGGACGCTTTTCCACCACGACAGGCGAGGCCGGGTCAAGGTAGGAGTTGAACAATTTGTTGACGATCAACAAATTCCCTAACGTCCTAGGAGGACAGAACGAAAAGATGTGGTGCCAGACCTCGACGGGTAGACGTGATCTATCCGCGACAGAGTTCTCGGGTGCATCCCGTTTCGCCTTCTTAGGATGGGCGGCGTGCTCATCCGTGGCGTTCGAGATTGCATTTGCATCTGCAAATGCATCTTCTCCGGTGGCTTTGCGCTTTTTCGACAGAAGACTGGCTTCCAGGCCGCGTTCTTGATGGTTGGCATTGTCACCCATCACGACGTCAGGAGCATTTGTAGAGTCATTGCTCGTGGATGCGGCTGCCATGTCCATGGTCGGGGGCGGTGGTTCGACCATGGTCCGCGGGGTGGCCGTGGTATGAGCCGGAAAACAAACGATGTGAGGGAGAAACGAGAAATGAGAAAAGGAGGGGAAAAGGGGGTCAACAAAAGTGCGAAATACAGGAAATCGTTGGGACTAGAGATAGGGTAGCACAAAGTCCAAATGAGGAAGCCGCGCTTCAGTATCAATAAACAAAAGCCAAGGAAGGAACGATCCGACTTTTGCTGATGACAACGAAAGCGGTCGAATATACTCGACGGGGTGAATAAATCAAACAAAGGGAAAATACAACGCGAAATGCGCGTTGAAAAGCCAAAGTCAACACTCGTCGATAACCTGGCCAAACTGGGGGCGTATGAAAGTGAAGCACCAGAAACCTGTCGTGGCCCCGGACGGCCACACGAGGAGGCTATAAAGAACTATCTCTATAACTCGAGGGTGAGGGAGAATGGAAATAAAAAGCAATATTGTCGTGGCAGTGATGGTATCCTCTCAGAAGCGTTCGCATGGTAAGATCCGTGAAGCCATATATACAGGAAGCGTCGAGCAAACAAAACGCGATGCCTGAGGAGAAGTCGAAGGCAGAATAGACGGGAACAAGATAACGCGCGGTATGTCGGGGTCGGTCGCGGGGTGAAAAGAAGGTCGGCTCTGAATTTTGTCAAAAGAAGGGAATTGTTGTCTTGGTATGGAATTATCGACAGACGTCGCTCCTGACAAAAATGTCAGTGAATTTGCCTTCGTTGCAATCAGATGCACGCAGATTGTCGCTGGCTCCAGCAATTGCACCTTAAGGTGCGGCAGATAGTTTTTCCGGGCCGGCTGAAACGCGGAGCTCCAGCTGTGGAGTGTGGAATCAGTGCCTGACAGCGATGACGCAGGCGACTGTTGTGGGTCCACCGGTAGCGGGCAGCTGCTCACGGCTCCTGCCTTGCCGAGCTCAACATCCCCCATCATCGCAACCATCACCAGATCACTCAACACTTTCAACATCTCTCGCACACCAGATTCTGCGAGGAGCGCATTGCCTTTTCTCATTGACTGCGATCTCTCTGCAGTCTGTTGCACTCAATACCATTCGCTCCTACGACGTACACGCATCACACGACCGATCACCCCAGCCACCGGAAATATCCACTCACTTCGGTCGACCAACAAGCTCCCCAACAGCTTCGAACGGATGACTACGGACAACCCAGCAGCCTTATATGCACGCAGAACCTAGTCTGAGAATATGACAAGGCTCTCACGAGCCGTGGCTGCGGGCAGCAGTTTCGCGCTGCTCCTCCTAGCCGGCCTGGGAGAAGCTGGGACGACCAACACCGGCCTCACAGCAAAGCACGAGGCGGGCCGCTGCGCGATCCGCGGCCAGTGTGGAAAGCGCAGCATATTCGGTGCCGACCTCCCATGTGTGGACAATGGCCTGGCGACGGAGCCCGACGATGAGGTGCGGGAACAGCTCGTCGGCCTGTGCGGGCCAAAGTGGAAGTCCGGGCCGATTTGCTGTGACGGCGAGCAAGTAAGTTTTGTCGAGGAGTTTGGCCCACGACTGATCTGATTCGATTCTAACCATCATTGCTATTCCCAGGTAAAAGCGCTCAAAGACAACCTCGCCACGGCGAACCAGCTCATCTCCTCCTGCCCCGCCTGCAAGGACAACTTCTACAACCTCTTCTGCACATTCACCTGCTCGCCCGACCAGTCGCTCTTCATCAACGTAACGGACGCCGCCGAAAAGAACGGCAACCTTCTCGTCACCGAGCTCGACCAGCTTGTGTCCGACGATTACGGCACCGGCTTCTACGACAGCTGCAAGGAGGTCAAGTTTGGGCCGACCAACTCCAAAGCCATGTCGCTGATCGGCGGCGGCGCGAAAAACTACACGGAATTTCTCACCTTCCTGGGCAAGCAGCGCCTCGGCGGCTCACCCTTTCAGATGAACTTCCCCCTCTCATACCCTGAACCAGGCATGTCGCCGCGCCAATCAATCCCGAAGAAGTGCAACGACGAGGACCCCAACTTCCGCTGCGCCTGCATCGACTGCCCTGCCGTGTGCCCCGAGCTGCCTGCTCTCAAAAAGTCCAAGGAGTGCCATGTCGGCCTCCTCCCGTGCCTGTCGTTTGCTTCGATCCTCACGTACTCGGTTTTGGCGGCACTGGTCATTGTCTGGGCCGGCCTGCGCTTCTGGTACACGCAGAACCGGAACCAGGGTCTACCCCTGTTGCACGATCCCCACGGCGACGTCGACGACGAGGACGATGTCGAAGACGACGAGCACCACGCCTTCCTCTATGGGTTCATTCGCGGGACGACCTCGAACGTCGCAGCTGTCGAGGAGGCTCCGACCGACTACGTCTTGAACATCTGGTGCAACAAGGTCTTCCGGAAGCTAGGCCACTGGGCGGCTAGGTTCCCCGGCATCAGCATTGGATCCAGTCTGCTCGTTGCGACCGTTTTGAGCCTGGGCCTGTTCCGCTTCAAGCTGGAGCTGGACCCAGCGCGGCTGTGGGTCAGCCCGACGTCTGCGGCGGCGCAGGAGAAGGCCTTTTTCGACACGAGTTTCGGGCCCTTCTACCGTGCCGAGCAGGCGTTCTTGGTCAACGACACCCTTCCCTCCGGTCCTGGCCCCGTCTTGAGCCAGGAGACCCTGTTGTGGTGGATGGACGTGGAGAAGAGCATCCAAGAGCTGAAGGGACAGGAGTATGGCGTGACGCTCGGCGATGTCTGCTTCAAGCCGACTGGGTCGGCCTGCGTGGTGCAGTCTGTCGCGGCCTACTTTGGTAATGAGCCCTCCCTCGTGGACAGGTACTGGAAGGACACACTGCGGTCGTGTGCGCAGCGCCCTGTCGAGTGCCGCCCGGAGTACGGCCAGCCTCTCGATCCCGAGTCGATTTTGGGCCAGTTCCCGGATGCCGCGCACGCCGATGAGGCTGTCGGCATGACGGTCACCTGGGTCGTCAACAACTATGCCGAAGACACCCCCGAGGTGAAGCACGCCATGGACTGGGAGCAGGCGTTGAAGAAGCGCCTTCTTGAGGTGCAGGAGGAAGCCTCGTCGCGCGGCCTCCGCCTATCGTTCTCGACCGAGATCAGCCTGGAAGAGGAGCTCAATAAGTCGACCAACACAGATGCCAAGATCGTTATCATCAGCTACGTGATTATGTTCCTCTACGCCTCGATCGCCCTCGGCTCAACCACGCTCTCCTTCGGCGACCTGTTCCGCCACTTTGGTGTCTTCTTGGTCGAGTCCAAGTTCGGCCTCGGCTTTATCGGCGTCCTGATTGTCGTCATGTCGATTACGGCGTCCATTGGCCTATTCTCCTGGGCCGGCCTGAAGGCGACGCTGATTATCGTCGATGTCATCCCTTTCATCGTTCTTGCCGTCGGCGTGGACAACATCTTCCTAATTGTCCACGAGTTTGAACGTGTCAACATCAGTCATCGGGACGAAGAGGTCGCTCAGCGGGTCGCACTGGCTCTGGGCCGCATGGGCCCGTCCATCCTCTTCTCCGCTATTACAGAAACAGCCTCGTTTGCGCTCGGTGCCTTTGTCGGCATGCCCGCTGTGCGCAATTTCGCAATTTACGCAGCCGGTGCCGTGTTTATCAACGCCATCCTGCAAGTGACAGGCTTCGTTTCTGTTCTAGCTCTGAACCAGATTCGTGTCGAGGAAAACCGCGCCGACATCCTGTTCTGTATTCCGGTCAAGTCGGCACGGGTGCATCTCAACGAGGAGTACTCTGGCCGGTACAGCGATTCAAACGGCTTCAATGACGAGCTGGCCCGTGAGAGTGTTCTGCAGCGGTTCATCCGCCAGCGCTATGCGCCTACGCTGCTGAAGAAGAGCGTCAAGGCTGGCGTTCTGGTTTTCTTCACCGGTCTGTTTGCTGCAGGCATCGCTCTTCTCCCCTACGTTCAGCTTGGCCTCGACCAGCGTGTCGCCATTCCCGACGACTCCTACCTCATCCCCTACTTCAACGATCTATACGACTACTTCGAGTCGGGCCCGCCGGTCTACTTTGTCACAAAGGACCTCAACGCGACACAGCGCCTGCACCAGCAAGAACTCTGCTCGCGGTTCCCGACGTGCCAGCTGACATCCTTAACGGGCATCCTTGAGCAAGAGCGCAAGCGCTCCAATGTGTCCTACATTGCGTCGCCCACGGCCAGCTGGATCGACGACTTCTTCCTGTGGCTCAACCCCGACTTTGAGAGCTGTTGTGTCGAGAACGGCAAGCCCTGCTTCGCCGGCCGCAACCCGCCCTGGAACGTGACGCTCTCCGGTATGCCGGAAGGCGATGAGTTTGTCCACTACCTGGAGAAGTTCATCAACGCGCCGACCACGGAAGACTGCCCTCTCGGCGGTCAAGCGTCGTATGGTCAGGCTCTTGTCATTGACTCGGAGCACGACACGCTGCCGGCCACGCACTTCCGCACCATGCACACGCCGCTGCGCAGCCAAGAGGACTTCATCCAGGCCTACGCCTCGGCACGACGAGTGGCCTCGGACATTACGGCGTCGACGGGCGTCGAGGTGTTCCCTTACAGCGTGTTCTACATCTTCTTTGACCAGTACGCGACGATCGTGTCGCTCTCGGCGACGCTTCTGGGCTCCGCCATGGCCATCATCTTTACCGTCTCCTGGCTTATCCTCGGCTCGTTCATGACGGCCGCGGTGGTGGTATGCACGGTGGCCATGACGATCTGTGACATTGTCGGCGCCATGGCCGTCATGGGCGTGTCGCTCAATGCCGTGTCCCTGGTGAACCTGATCATCTGCGTGGGCATCTCGGTCGAGTTCTGCGCGCACATTGCCCGTGCTTTCACGTTCCCGTCGGCGCTGCTCCGCCACAATGCGCGCACACGGTTCCCCGATGCGCGGGAGCAGCGGGCATGGGCGGCCCTCGTCAATGTAGGCGGCTCCGTGTTCTCAGGCATCACTCTCACCAAGCTGCTCGGCGTCACGGTGCTCGCTTTCACCCGCAGCAAGATCTTTGAGATCTACTACTTCCGCGTCTGGGTGGCGCTTGTCGCCTTTGCGTCGACGCACGCGCTCATCTTCTTGCCTGTGGCGCTGAGCGTCGCTGGCGGCCGCGAGTACCTCGACGCTGACGGCGAGGGAGGCCTGCCGGCCGACCTGGCCAGCCGCCTGCGCGACGCCGAAGACACGTCGGACGACGAGGACGGCCTGTTGTAGAGCGACCAGCCTCTCCCTGCTCGGCGGTTTGCCAACCGCGGCGCCGCACGGCCTGGCCTCCGCCAGTACAACTGGTCCAATGTTGACTATTACTACTATGGTGCCGGTGCCAGTTCTGGCGACAATGCCAATGATCCATTGGCACCGGCACTCGAAGAGCAATCAACAGGAGGCAGCGCCAACTAGGAACCAGGCGGGCTGCTACCAGTAGGTGGGCAGCGACGATGCTCAACCAACAATCCGCCGAGGCGGCTGCGAGTCAAATCGAGGCAGCAGCAGAGCAAGGGAGGCAACTACCGCCTGTTCTGCGGCCTGCCCCCGATCGACGAGTGCGCCGAGGCAGATTGACACGATGTATATTTAGGATGTTTTTTTGTTCAGGTCACTTTGCGGCGTTTTTTGTCGGTTTTGCATAATATAAAGAGAAAGGGGGTAGTTGTATACACGAGATCCCAAGGGAGACTACAGACAGTAAGCGGAAGATGCGAGAAAGCGAGCTGCATGGATTTCTTTTTGTTTTATTTTTGTCACAGCGAGTTGTTATCACGCCTTGACAAGGCTTTCGCTTTTTCTTTTGTCTTTTTCCTTTTAATTTTGTAATAAACTATTTTGATGCAACTCAATCCCAACAACCATTTCAATGTTTCCATCCCGTGTTGATCGTACGGTGCGGTACGCCTTTGCAGAATGCCGGCGAGAACTTCATCCGTGCGTTGCAGTTGAGTTTGTGTGCTTGAACAACAAAGGGTGTGATATTTTGCACCTTTTTCTTATTTTGTCGACTGTAAGCCAAGCCGCCGCGCTCATCGTACCTTCCTGTTCTGACCAGACCCGGTACTCGAAAAGAAAAAATAACTGCCTCGCTACTCGCTCTTGCCCATCATAGAAAAATTCGCTTTGTCGTTCGCGGCAGGCCGGAAGGTGCTCCCCAAAAGCGCTCTTGCAGTGTTCGCGCAGTTTGTTGGTTCGGCCTTCCCTATCTTGCCACCTGCAGTCGCTCGCTCGCCCCTTCCTAAAGCAACAATGCGACGACACCGCGAGCTGTTTAGTGCGTGATGGCGGTCGTAGTTTCCTTCTGAATGAAGTGCCGAAAAATAAGGAAATCGCAATGCGTCGGTTCGGGTTGCCCACCTTCCCCCCCTCTCGTCTCATTTGTGCTGTTGTTTCACACAAGTAGTCTTGATTTTTCTACTTTTCTCTCGACTTTTTTGTTGCCTCTCCTTTTTGACGTTCTGCCCACTTTGTTTCTCTGACACGCCCACCGCCACCGACAGCGTGAGATTCCACTGCAACTACAGTCCGTCCCACGTAATGGAATCCTCGGCATTTCGCTTTTACCAAGAACTCCCGTTCTCCCGTTCGCATTCATTTTCGTGTCGGCCAGCAGCAGCCCACATCTTGCGAGAAGAAGTCAGAAGGTGAAGAGAGTAATGGTGAGAATCAATAACCCATCGGCGCTGATCTTCAAGCAGAGACGCTAAGGAACACGCGAGAAGCGAATGTCCACAAGTCACTAACACAGACGTCTCTCCAAACCGGACTGATGTCGCCGACACCCCAGGGAAGCAAGACTGAAGGATGAAGAGCCTCGCCCGAGAGAAGTCGACCACCTACAAACTACACCGCTTTGGGAATGAGGCCAGGGCGGGCAAACCCCGAAATGCAAGCAAGCCAAGCGAATCAACACAGCTACGGTCGCAAAGCATCGAGACGGCAGAAACAACAAAGCAAGAGGGCCAAAGTGTGTGAATCAGCTTCCAGTTTATCTACGCCATGAAAACTGCGGCGCTGGCAAGAACTGTATGTTGCCTCAAGGACCTCTACTAGAAGGCAACCAGCCAGAAGAGTCCTTTAATATCGAGCACAGCGGGTGGTCACAGGCCCCAAAAACGGCCGAGTAAGACGGTCCCAGCTCTAGGTCCCGACTCAACAGAGTAAACAACTCTCCAAACACCACGGCGAACGATCCGTTCCAAACATCGGTCGGATGCGGGTGTGATTGGTCCAGACCGAAGGGCAGAAACCTCATCAGGGTTGAGAAAGTTCTTTGAAAAAGTACAACACGCAAAATGTACAAAGACACGAGTTGCGGAAATGTTCCCCCACTTTCCCAGGGTCGGCTGCACCCTCAATATTCTCCCAAAGCCTCAGAGACGTATGCATCTCGGAGTCTGAAAGTACCTGGCAGAACTCATACGCAACAGACAGCACAATGAAGAAGGACACCAAGGGGGCGGAAAGTTAAAATTGGAAACCAAGAGCAATCGCATTGACGGCCAACTAGTGCACGCTGATTGAGGCGGGACAACGGGTCCCAGCCAAGACACCGCTCGAAGGCGATGCCCAGCGCTGCATCACGGCACATGTTGCTACGGTATGCCACCTACACCCTTGTCATTTCACCGTCGCAATCACTCCCTTTCCAACCTGCCAACTTGACCGATGCCCTTTCGTGTGTGGCTTTTGCAGTGCTAAATGCTCTTACTGATAAGGTGTTTCCAGGGCAAAAGAAAACAAGAAAGAAATCAAGAAAGCAGGTCTCGCCATTTGTTCCCATGCTCAGGTGCGCCTGTCTGTCGAGGCTCTCTGCCTTTTCATGTCTTTTATTGGATTTTGCATCTGCCGACAGTCCTCTTACACGCACCTTCTCCACACAACCCCACTGGTCGTCGTCTGCGGAGCTGCCAAACCACTTTTGTACTTGTTTCCCCTCAGTTGACAGGCCATTGATTCCCCCCTCCTCCGCTTAGCTCGTGGCTCCGTCCGTTGTTGCTTTTGCACCCCAACACACGCCGACGGACTCGCGGGGTTGCTAGCCTGCCAGCCTGCGTGGGAAAACCCCGATCCTTGCGCCTGTTCTCTGTTCGAATAGCAGCCATCGCGCTTTGTCCGGCCTCTGAGAAAGAGGATATTACATTCTCCCGCGAGGAGGAGCCGCCCGTCTTCTGCACCCAAAAAGCAGACGCCCAGGGCCTGTGCCCTGAGTCGTCCCCAGAAGTTCTTATTTGGCGGCGATCCTGATGGCCCGAAATGGGCAAGGCCCGCTGTAAGGGCGGTGGCAAGGGTGTCAGTCTCACAGCAACATGCTGCGGAATGCGGGTGCGATGCTCGTTTTGCTCCAGGTCTGGCAGTCCTTCTGCTCAGTTTTCTGCTCTGTTCTAGCTGCCGGGTTTCCCTTCCCCCTCTCTCCCGGTCAGAGTCAACCAAATTCGTATCCGGCATGCCGGCCAATGGCTTGCGCCTTATGTACATGGCATGGGGCTACTTGGCTGCATCGGCTGCAGGTGGTTGAATTGAGGTACTCCCGTGCAAAGGAATGGGACAACGCCATGAACAACGTTGAAGGCGATGTGGAGGTAAAGTCACCACATACCAGGAACCCCTGACAGCACGGCAGACTTGGAGAACGCAAAAGACCGGGACGAGATGCTTCGCGCCGCGTCCGATGCTGTGTTGAGAGAGCTACCGAGTTTGCTTCCAGTCTCCAACATTCGATGTCTTCCTGTATCATCCCGGCGTCCCAACCCTACATCTTTCCCACCCAAGCCAGGACTTGACCATTTCGCGGCAGAGTCAACCCGCCGTCTACGTGCATATAATTACCCCCAACGCCCAGCAGCAAAAAGCAAACAGCAGCATACCAATCTCGACGTCTATAACGCACACTACCGTCTTATATTAATTTATTGGAAGTTTTCTGAACACCTCAGAAAGGAGTCCTTGAGTGTGCCCTCGCCAGGTTTCCCCCTCCTTTCAAATTAAGCACATAACAAGGTAGGTGGTATTTACCTGGCTCGCCTCCTTTTTGATTTATAGTTTCGTGAATGCCCCCCATTTGAACGGTTCTATTTTTTCTGTTTTTTGCTACCCTTGCATCCACCTCTTCCCCCATCCCGGATCCATTCCGGTTCATAATACAACCTTAATCCTCTTCGTCATCTTCACGTTCTCTTTCTTGAAAACTACAAGTATTTCACTCTTTCCACTCCCTCCAACAAATACAGTCTACATTTTTTTCCCATAGGCGGACAGATCTCCTACTTCTTGGCGCTTTGCATCTCGTCCTCGGCTCCAGCTAGTCTAACAACGGAATCCGTTCACCGCAGCCTCGCAAACTACACAGAGCCCACGCATATTTCCGAACAAACGAGATACCGGCTGGAAACGAGCACGACACGCGGAAGAGTAACGATCTCACCGGGGGGCAACAGCAGCGGACATAGCCCGGAAGGCGCCGTGACAGAGACCGAAGAATTTTTTCAGAGATGCAAGGCATCGCCGGCCAGCTTCTGGCTTTGATCCTCAACCACTGGGTGCCCATCGCCATTGTCACAGTCTTGGCATACCTGGCCAAGAACCGCTACGGACATGGCATCAACAAATATCCCGGTCCTTTCCTGGCCTCAATAACAGATTGGTGGCGGTTCTACGATGTGTACAAACGGCGGCCAGAACGGACACAACGCCGCCTTCACGACAAGCACGGCGGTGTCGTCCGCCTGGGGCCCAACACGCTTTCATTTTCGGATCCCAAGGCGCTCAAGACCATTTATGGCCTGAACAAGGGGTTTATAAAGGTGCGTCACTTTCTGCGGCTACACAACGTTAGCCGTGCCCTTGCATTTGGTGTAACGTTTCTCCCTGACATCTATGTAGTCAGATTTTTACCTTCCGCAACAATCTGTGGTCAACGGCCACAGGCTCGCCAGCCTTTTCAGCACGGTCGACAATGATTTCCACGCCCAGTTCCGGCGCTGTGTCAACGGCGCATTCGCCATGTCACAGCTCGTGCAATACGAACCATTCGTCGACAACACGACAAAACTGTTCCTCAAGCAAACCGAGAAACTCTTTGTGGACAATCCCGAGGGCTGCGACTTTACACGCTGGCTGCAGTTCTATGCTTTTGACGTCATTGGCGAGATTACGTACACAAAGCGCCACGGATTTATTGAGAAGAACGAGGACATTGATGGGATCGTCGCATATCTTTCATGGCTTTTCCTCTACGTGGCTCCTGTAAGACTAGTTCATGTTCTGCCAAACGTGTGCTTTTTGTTCGTTTACTAACACGGCACAGATCGGCCAAATACCATTCTTGGACCTTCTGTTCCTGAAGAATCCCATCTACCTGAAGCTGTCCCAGTATGGCCTCATCGACTCGACATTCCCGGTTGCCAAGTTCGCACGCGCACGGATGGCCGAGCGCCTGCCGGACATTGCCGAGGGCAAGGGCCCCATTCTGCCAACCAAGGCCGAGAAGCGCCCGGCAGCCGATCTGCTCTCCAAGTTTATGGCGGCCAAGGAAGCGCGGCCCGAGTTCATGACGGACACGCTTGTGCAGACGATGGCGGTGTCCATGGCCTTTGCCGGCTCCGAAACGACGGCCATCTCGCTTTCCGCTGTCTTTTACTTCTTGCTGCGCAACCGCGCCGCGTTGGACAGCTTGTACGAAGAGCTTGACAGCGCCGCCCGCGACGGTCATTTCAGCGATTACGAGACCGGCCTTGTCACATGGCACGAGAGCCAGAAGCTGCCGTACCTCGATGCCTGTGTCAAGGAGGCCTTCCGTCTGCACCCCGCGGCCGGCCTGCCAATGGAGCGCATTGTCCCGGCCGGCGGCACCGAGATCGCGGGTCGCTTTATTCCCGGCGGCACCATTGTTGGCTGCTCGGCGTGGGTTCTGCACCACAACAAGGACGTCTTTGGCGAGGACACGGACGCCTTCCGGCCCGAGCGCTGGCTCGTCGACGAGGCCAAGGTGTCAGCCGCGAAGAAGGGCCAGCAGGCTGAGGAGCGCGAGCGTGAGGAGCAGCGCATCAAGGAGATGAACGGTATGATGCTGCAGTTCGGCATGGGCTCGCGGACGTGCATCGGCAAGAACATCAGCCTGCTGGAGATTTACAAGGTCGTGCCGAGCCTGCTACGGCGATTCGAGGTATGTTTACACCGCTTCTACATGTGTTTGTTCATTTTCTTTGTTCTAGGCCAACGTTGCTAACACTCAACAGGTTGATTTCCTCGACCCAAAGCAGGAGTGGAAGCTAGTTAACGCCTGGTTTGTGAAGCAGACCAACTTCTGGACGACCTTTAAGGTCCGGGAACTGGTCCAGCCAGAGTCCTCATGAATGAAAGACTGCTGAGATATGAGAACAGGCCTGGCTGGAACGTTGGCGGCAAAACTGGTCTGTTCGTCGGGATACCCATGTTAGATGGCCGTTGACGTGAGAGAAGAGGGGAACAAGTAGCGGGGGACTGTTTTTGAAACGAGAAGAGTGTTATGCTAATGCGTTGATTTGTCTGATTTTTCTGTATTCTTTTTGGCTCTTTTTAGCTCTTTTGACTATCTATTGGGTAGGTCTTTTACTTATTTTCAAGAATTTGACCTTTTTTGAAGTAAAATTTCAAGGTAGAATTGTTTCCTTTCTTATTCATTTGTCCTTTTTTTAAGACTAAAATTTAGCGAATAAATAAGATGATTAGATTTCCTCAGAAAAATATCAACATGAAAAATATCGCGCAAAACTACTCATACGAAGCAATAACTTAATCTTATTTAAAATAAAATAAAATAAAAGGTCATTGTAAAAAGCACGCAAAAATACACGAATTGATTGCACGTTATGTTCTTACACGCCAGGTCCATTGCAGGTTCCAATTTATCACAAAACATCAATTTTCCGCGCCAGTCCCAGCGAATTCCTATCTGCCATGAAGCTTGTTATCTTCAACCAAAACATGCAAAAAGGGGGATTAAAAAGTAAACAAACAACCACTGGGTGACCCTAAAGAAACGCCGTACGAAACACAAGAGAGAAGTTATCAAGAGGAAAGAAGAAAATGAAAACAACTGCCTTTCTGGCCCATCACGTCCGCACCTGCCGTCCGTTCAGACTGCGGACATGGACTTTCGCTGCTGCCGCTTTGACGGGCTCGCGGACGTGGATATGGCTGCTGTCTGCTTCCGCTTAGCAGACCTTGGCGCTGGCAACGACTGTGGCACGGCGGCTACTATGCGCTCCTCGGTACGCAGCTGTCGTGCCGGTGTCGCTTTGCTCGGGGTACCGTGTGTTTCCCAGTCTTCCCCGTCATCATCAGCCGACTCCTCCTCCTCCTCATCGTCATCGCCTCCGAGGTCGGTCGGGGCTTGCGTTTCGGGATCAAAGGCAAAGTCCTGCGTCTCAGGCTCCAGCGCCTTTTTTTTGGGAGTCCTTTGTTGCGTCGCGGACCGTGTTCTCCGCCGCGTTTCGAAAGCGGGGCTGCCGTTGTCATCGTCGTCCTCGTCCTCGTCTTCAGGTTGCGCACCCGAAAACCGGACATGCTTGCTGGGACTTTCGGGTACCGGTGCGTCGCTCACTGTCTCACCGCCCGTAAGGAACCCGCGCAACGACGCCATTAGGCCTGTGCTGCGACGGGCCGACCCTGGTGCCGGGGCAGCACTGGGAGGTTCTTGGGCACCTTCCTCCGCTTCCTCTTCCTCCTCATCCTCGTCCTCATCCTCGTCACCGCCCTCGTCATCGCCCCCGCTATCTTCGGCATCTTGGGCCTCTTGGGCCTCTTCCATGTACCGTTTCAAAAACGACCCAAATTCCTTCAGGTTGAGTTCGTACCACGCTGCAAGCTGCGACGCCAAGTGCGGAAATTTGGTGCTGTCGAGTCCGAGCGTGTCGACGACGGCATCCCAGTTGATGCGATCGTGTTCGTCGGTCGCACTCTGCATCGCCGTCCAGAGCGAGAACGTCTCAAGGTAGCGCCCACCAATGAAGAATGATGGCGGGACGTACACCTCGAGGTAGTGGTTGTATTCATCGAGGCACTTTTGGAAGCCTTGTTGGTCACTGTCGAGGTCGCCGACACCATTGAGGATGGCGTCTTCGTCGAGGTCAAGGCCATCGGCCGCATTGTCGTTGTCGTTGTCGTTCTCGTCCGCGTCACCTAGCTCGTCGCCTTGCTCCCCGCTCTGGACTTCGCTCTGGTGATTGACGCTGGGGCCTGCCGGTGTTTCTGAGGGTGCTTCCTCTGCCGGCGCACCTGCCGGTGCGGTATCCGCTTTCGTATACAAATCCCGGAGTCTGTAGTATCGGCGACGCAATTCCGTACGAGAAATATCTGGGCACTAAAATAGCCGAGGGCAAGCATTAGCTTTTTTTGCGTTGACCTTCAACCCGCCTCTCATGCATGTCGGGAAAGAAAACAACTTGTAAATTACCTTTTCGTGAAGATCCTTAAAGAAGGACGCCGTCGGTTTTGCAGAGACTCCAGACTCTCTTCTTTCCCTTTTCCATGCCGCATACGCTTTCGCAAGAATAAAATAGTCTGTGTAGTCCATGAAGAATAAGTCGCCCGGCCGACCAGAGTTGTCATCACGCGCCGATTCCTGCTGCGTTCGATCTTGGGCCTCTTCGCGTTGTTGCTCCTGGGGTTCTTCCCGGGGCTGTTCCTGGGGTTCCTGGGATTGTGTGTGGGGCTGGTCCCCGGTATCTTCATCGGATTGCTCCTGAGGTTCCTGCCGGGATTCCTGCTGACGTTCTGCTTGGGGCTGCCTTTGTGGTTGTCGCGGGTGTTTTGCGACTGGTATGGATGTTGTCATGGATAGTTTTGTCAACCACCGGTTTCGCCATGAGTGGAAGGTGTGATGAGGGTACTGTAAAGAATACGTCAGTCAGCATCTCATTCAAAAACGAAATGACAAGAAAAACAGAACACAGAACACAGCGAAGGAGACGGGGCACTACTTTTACTTCGAGCCTTTTGTAGATGTCGTTGCCGCGGTCGTGAAAAATTTCGTCTTTCTTGACAGCCTTTTCCGCCTCACGGGTCACCCAGTCTTTCAGGATCCGATCATCTTCGTACGTGAACGCATTGCGCGTGCGCTTTTGCGAGGGCGCCAGGGGCCGTGCCGGCGCATAGACCAGGCCGCGCGATCCCTCCGATATCCGACGCGGTGAAGGCTCTTCTTGCGGCTGTGGGCGGTGGCGGGTCGCGACTGTGGATACCAGGTAGGGTGTCTCGTCGATTCGCCGTTTCTGTCGAATGCAGTCTGTGATCCATTGGTGCGAGTAAAAGTCGCCGGTGCGATGGCTTGAAATGCTGCGGGACGGATCGACGATGCGAACGTCTGCATTTCTCTCGTCGGCGACCACGATGCCGCCGTTGTTCTGTGGAGGGGTATGTTAGACCGACGACGAATGAGAAAGTAGACAAGGAGACAAGAGGGAAACGCACCTGAATGTCCTTTTTTATCCGGTTGGGCGTATGGATGGAGAGATAGAACTTGATGCCCTCGAAGCTGAAAGCCATGGCTGCAGTGTTACAGCCGCGGCAATCGCAGCGGTCCCGCGGTTGCGCCGGTGGCCTGCTCCTGCGACGGTCGTCTTTCAAGAGCGGTTTGCGCGGTCGGAGCCGGAGCGCGCCCGATCTGCTTGCCGATTGAAGCAACGCTGGTTCAATGAGATCGAAGAAAAGTCGTCGGGTGGCGCTGTCGTCGGGTGGCGCTGCCGTCGGGTGGCGCTGCCGTCGGGTTTTCGGTATGGCGACGCGCGTGGGCGCACTTGGATCGAAGCCGGCGCAAAACAAAACAGTCGCAGACCGTCGCGTTGGATCAGCGCGTCGGGTCGCGATGCTGTCTGGAGGCAAGTGAATGTCGCGTAGATGATTTGTATCGTGGGGAAAGACTCGCGCGTCAAGTTTTCAGTGTCTTTCCATTGTCATGAGATGTGTCGTCGAGAAGGAAGGTGCGGTTTGGTGAATGTCGGCAATCGGAGCCATCGAGGCAGGTACAATCAACGGAGGGGCGACGCGTGATGGACGGGCCTGTGAAAGAGGGAAAGAGACGTGACGGGGACCCACCCTGACTATTTTGGGCAGGAGCATTCCCCACAAACACCGAATCACGTGGTCCATGGTCGACCCCGACAGCGCTGTGCGACGTTGAAGAGCAACAGGGGCTGTTGCCGCTAGGCCCAAAAATAAACATCGGGCGCAAGGCTGACGTATTTCGCACAGGCCCGCTGGAGAGAAAACCAACGAGGACCAAGCGGTTCGGCATTCAGCCTCAGTTGCCCCTTTTTGCGTTTGCTTTCGTGTGCCTCAGCATCCACGAAACGACTCGACGACGTACAACACTGGCCACAACCCCGTCGGCAGCCCTTCGTGACGGCCTACTTCCTGCTGTTCCGACAGACCCTATTGCGCATCTCCTCGTTCCTCGATCATGACCTCGGCCGCCAGACAGCAGCTTTAAACAGACCAGCTCTCTTCCCGCCGACAGCTGTCTCGGTAGGCTTTATATCCTCCTCGACTCTTTCCTCGACGCAGACACCCGAATAGACGACCACTTCCCCCCACACGCCTAAGATGGGGATCATCGCAAAGATGGCCGGCATCGTGCTGGCCATCTCGCTGATGACGTTTATCATTTTCTTTGGGCGGCTGCCCATCTTCAGGTAAGCGTGGAACTACGAGGGGTAATGCTTCGAAGGAAGGTGGCAGCTTGGCTGACTTTGACACAGACGAACACCCATAGCGTGGCTCTACTCGTTTTTCGTGGTGCACCTGCCCAGCGGCATCCTGGCCGTCGACCGCGCGGTTACGGGCGGCCGGTTCACGTCGTCGCTGCTGCGGTTTGGCAGCTTCATGATGAACGACAAGCACCCGACCGTGCTCATCTTCTTTCTGGTGCTGCTCGCCGGCTCCGAGTGGATGGCGATCCCGTCGGCGTGGGAGTTTCTGAGCAACGTGCAGCGCGTGGCCGTCGTTGTGTTCGGCTCCCTGCCCTACATCTTTTTGTATCTCGCGGCCTACACGGACCCCGGCACCGTCTCGCTCGGCAACCTCAAGCACCACCTGTCGCTGTACCCCTACGACTACGCCTTGTTTCACCCGGGCGCGCGCTGCTACACGTGCAACCTGCTCAAGCCGCCGCGCAGCAAGCACTGCCCCGTGTGCAAGCGCTGCGTCGGACGGCTCGACCACCACTGCATCTTCATCAACAACTGCGTCGGCGTCGGCAACCACCACTGGTTTTTGTTGCTGCTGCTATCGACGGCCTTCCTGGCGTCCTACGGCGGCTGGACGGGGCTGTGCGTCCTGCGCGACCGCGTGCTCGAGCGGTTCCCGACGTGGTCGCTGCTGCCGTGGCGGGCGTACGAGGTGAACGGCGGAGCGCTGGCCAACACGCCGCTGGCGACGCGCAAAATGCCCTTTAACACGTGGCTGGTGCTGCTGTCGTGGGGCATGAAGAACTTTATCCACCTGGGCAGCGTCAGCCTGCTGGGCCTGCTGATCAGTCCGCTGGTCTGGGGCCTGTTGGCGTACAACCTGTGGAACGTGTGGACGGGGCAGACGACCAACGAGAGCCTCAAGTGGTCGGACTGGAAGTGCGACATGGAGGACGGGTTTGTGTACAAGCGGCGGATGAGCCACGAGCGGCGGCCATCGGTGGTCACCACAGCGGAAGCTGGTGGTGACACAACTGGCCAGACAGCGGCAGCCGCCGCCGCCTCCTCCTCGCGCTGGCCGCTCGAGCCGGAGCATGTGCTGGTGCGCACCGAGGACGGCAACCCGCCGCCGCCCAACGACAAGGACCTGCCGGGCGTGGGCGACTGGGAGCGCGTGTGGACACTGCGGGACGTGGAGAATCTGTACGACCTGGGATTCTGGAGCAACCTCAAGGACATTTTCATCCCCAACTACCAGTTCAACACCAAAGACCTGCCGGCAGCCGAGAGACGGGGCCGGCCAAGAAAGCGGGTGCCGCGGAAGTAGAAGGTGGGACAGAAAAACGAGCAAACGGCGTATATCCTTTAGACAGTATTAATATGGGAAAACGGGATCATTGTTGTTTTGGAATAGACTACTTGGGGTTCTGCAGGGCTTTAATAGAGCAGGCGTTGTCTTCATGTTATCATTATTAGGTCTATGATTTTTGTGCTTCTATGTCGCTGTATGTGATTTGCAATGTGGTGGTAATACATGGGAATCTGTTGGTACAAGAAAGTCATAAAGAGGTATATAAACAGAGTAATAAAAGGTGAGATGGGGGGCAAGTCAGATCTCTTGGGCCGCAGCCAGGTTGACCTGCTCATACCCGTTTCCAGGGCCGTCTCCGGCCACGGACAGATGGCGTCTTGGGCTCGTCTGCAGAGAGATCCGCTGCGAAATCAGCCTCTTCAACGGACGCAGGCTCTCTCTCAGCCTTGGCTTCCGCTGCGGAGGCTGCAGCCGCACTTCTCCTCGCCTTGCGCTCCTTGCGTGCAGTCTCCTGCTGCGAGATGTAGAGCAGCTCCGCCGACTGGTCGATCACGGCCTCGGTGGCCGTCTCGGACCACTGGATCTGGTCAAAGGGGACGACCGGGCGGGACACGGTGGCGCCGGTGTCGGCAGTGGCGCTCTCATTACTGCTGCTGCTGCTGCTGCTGCTGCCGCTGCGGACAGCCCTCTTCTGCTTCTTGGAGGATGCAGAGGTGGTCTCCACCGCATGCAGCGGGATCAGGCCGGCCATGCGGCAGATGGCCAGGCGCGCGCCGGCCACGCCAAAGCCGCCACCGCGCGGGTCGCCGGCGCCCGTCACCACGATCTCGGGCACCCAGCCCTGGCCCTCCATCCATGGCACGGTGCCAAAGGACGCGCGCTCGATCCGGCGCAGCGTCTTCCAGATGCGCAGGCAGCTCGCGCGCAGCGCCTGCTCACCCTCGGAGGCGCCCGTGTAAAACGAAGGCTCGGGCGAGACGGCGACGGGCGTCGAGGACACAGACGCTAGCGAGCGCTCCGCTTGCTTGGCAGCGGCCACGGCGGCGGGCATGCGCAGCAGTTTTGGTGGGAGTAGCTTGTCGGCTTTTGTGAGTACAATGGTGGTGCGGATGTTGGCGTCGCGCAGCATGGCGAGCGCCTGGCGGTCGCCGTCCTTGAGCCCCGCCACGGCGTCGACGAGCAGGACGGCACCCCGGAGGGTGGCACGCCGCTCGAGGTACTTTGTGATCTCGGCGCCCCACTCGGACTTGGACATGAAGCCGTAGCCCGGCATGTCAATGAGCACGAGGCTGTGCGCGGGGGAGGGCTCGCCGGGCTTTTGCGCGCGCTTCTGCGAGCGCGACACGATGCCGCTCTTGGCCGTCTCCTCGGGAATCCCCTCCTTCTTCTTCCTCTCCTCCTCCAGCCCCACCCGCTCAAAGGTCTGCGTCTGTGCCGCGCGCAGTGGCGGCCCAAAGCCATAGCCATTCATCATCTTGGTGCAGCCGGCGCGGGCGCTCGTAATGGCCAGTCCCAGGCGGCTCGTGCGCGCGCCGTGGCTGCTTCCCGCCTTGCCGCCGGACACGAGGCCCGCCAGTGCATTGAGCAGCGTCGACTTGCCGACGTTGGAGCGGCCCAAAATGCACACCTCGGGCATGCGCGTGTTGACGGGCAGGTTGAGAAAGCGGGGCGCCGAGTACAGGAACTCGGGCTCCGGGCGCACAAAGAGCGACGAGGCGCGGTCAAGCGTAGCAGATGTCGGCGTGGGAGCCAGGCGCACAGCTTCTGCCGCAGCTGCCAGTGCAGCGGCTTCATCCGCGGTCGACACAGCTTCGCCCGTGGGCAGTGGCGGCAGAAAGGACAAGGCACGAATGTGGTCAGTAGGAGCGAGCTGCGCGGGGGCGCGTGCTTTGATCGGGCGGACGTTCGTCTTGGGGGGAGTTGTGCTTTTGGAAACGGGTTTGGAAACGGTTTTGGGAGTCGGCTTTGTAGATTTTGGTGATTTTGAGGAGGGTTTGGACGACGACGAGGACTTGAAGGAGGAAGATGACTTGGAGGTCGGCCTCGAGGTGGAAGACTTTTGCGACCTCGAGGCTGCGGCGGGCGCTGTCTTGGACTTGGTCGGCTGTCTTGACCGTGATGCGCTCTTCTGCACCATGGTGAGGTTCCGACATGACGATGAGAAGGCCCGGCGGCCAGAATTGGGCGCGCATGTGTATGGCAATGGTCGTGTTGCGGACGAGAAGGAGAGGGTCGTAGAGGATGATATGGGAGTCGACGCGGAGACGATCTCAGCCACCATCTGCCGCAGCTGCGGCGGCAGCGCCACGAATCGGGCGTGCCAACAGTGACTCTGCATCGTCGTCGGTCAATTGGCTCCTTCGACTGTCGTGACAATTGCCGTGGACGAGTTGGTGGGGAGGTTGTCGAGGCCGACTGTTGTAGGTCCGTTGTTGGTGAAGCCTTTTAGCAGGTGAAGTTCCAGACGAAAAAGGGCCCCATATTATTTTAGCGCCCATAACGGCAACTCCCATTGAACTTTTTTCTTCTCCGGCACAGTGGGGCCAATCACTGCCGTCCATTGACGTCGACTTTTCAACCTCACTTTGGACAAAAGAATTGAACACTTTCGACGTCCTCCAACACCACCCACCCACAATGGCCTCGACCAACCTGCGCTCGCTCTACCGCGCGTTCCTCCGCGAACTGCCGCCCCGCCCGCTGCTCAAGGCCCCGCGGTCGCCGCTGCACGCGCAGCTGCGCGCCGAGTTTGAGAGAACGTCGTCGCCAGCCTCGTCGCCTGCCTTGTCGCCCGCCGTCCAGTCCGCCTTCCACGGCGAGCAGTACCTCGCCTACCTGCAGGCGCAGCGCACGCACACAATGTTGTTGGAGCGCTACAACCCGAACCTGGCCGGCGACATGGACGAGGCCGAGCGCATCCGGCTGACGGCGCGGCGCGTGGGCATGAACCTGCCCGTCGAGTTTGAGAACGGCGAGGGCGGCAGCGAGGGCCAGAACGGGCAGAAGTGAGAGTGGGAGACTGCAAACAGCAGTCAGAGTTACAGCAAAAATACGTGGGGAATGTCCTTGGTGAAAGAACGGGTACGGTGAGAGACTCTGACCAGACGCATTTTGATCCTCAGACTGCACCAAGACTAACAATGAGAAGGACAATCCAGCATTCCCATGAGGACATGGCATAGAATCACGAAAGACAACGACATAAATGTCGTGCCGCGGCAGCGGAGTCTACAACACACGCCAGAGTGTACGATCAACAGATTGGACGACAGATTGGACGACATATCAAATAAGCAATCACTTGGTATTTCTAGGACAGAAACACTTATATGAACCCGACAGGCTATTGGTATATAGAGACTATGTACATAAGATGGAAAGAAAACGGCGAACCCCTATCCAAGGGACGAAAAGAATACAACATGAAATTCCAATCCAGTCGCCCGGTCCATTCATCGTTGCGATGTACTGGGAAGATAAGAATAACAGGATCGAAGAAGATCGGCGTAAGATCAAAGAAAATTATCTGACAAGGGTATCAACAGCTCGACTCGCGCGGAAACAAACAATAAAACAAGGAACACCCCTCCTCTCTAAACGCCACCCACACCGCCGTCTTCGAGACTCTCGTCCCAGCCGCCCGTCTCCAGCAGCCACCCGCCCACGCGCTCCTTGACCAGCTCAAAGCTCTCGCCCAACCCCGCCCGCCACTGGCCTTGGACCACGCGCACCTTGTCCTTGAGGTCATCCGTCAGCCGCGCGCTCTCCGCGTCGCGGGCACTCCCTGCCTCCCCTGCGCCCACCGTCCGCTCCTTGGCTGTCAGCGCCGCCTCCTTGACCTCGTGCATGAGGCACAGCAGGTTGGTCTGCGACTCGATAAACTGGTGCGTGCTCTTCTCTGCGTGCAGCAGCAGCGAGAACAGGTACTGCAGCGGGTGCTCGTGGTAGCTGGGCGTCTCCTCGTACTCGGCGCCAGGGATTTGAATGGAAAATGCGGCCAAATCCAAAGGCACCTGGTCGAGCAGCTGCGCCAGCGGCGGCGCAATGTCCCAGAACGCCGACAGCTGCACCTCGACGCCGCGCACCACGTTGGCCTCGACGACGTCGCGGAACGCCTCAGCGCGCTGCAGGGCCTCGCCAGCAAACGCGGTGGCGCGCGTGGCCGCGTCGCCCGCAAAAAAGGCCTCGGCGTCGCGCAGCTTGTCGGCGGCCGTGTCGCCGGCGCGGCGGTAGGGGGCCAAGACCATGTCGCGGTAGCGGTTGTTGCGATCCGTCAACAGATCGTAAATGGCGCGGTGCAGGGCCTCGCGGGCCTCAAAGACCCATTTGAGCAGCGTCAGCGTCTCCAGCAGCTCGGGCTGCTCGTCGCCTTCTTCCTGCGGTAGGTTGGGGCTCGGCTGGCGTGTCTCGCCAAAGAGGCGGCTGCGCAGCTCGTCAAACAGCTGGGTCGCATGGGCAATGCGACCCGTCAGCAGCTCGTTGACGGGCTGCACAACCGTCATCTGGAAGCGGTCAAAGTCGGCCTTGAGGCGCTCCTTTTGGCGGGATTCGTTTGCGGCCGCCGCGTCGGCCTCGATGGCCGCGGCCTCGGCGTAGCTCATGCGGCCGCTTGCAATCTCGGTCTGCAGGTTGGCGCGCATTGTGGCCGTCTGCTGCTGGTGAGTACGGTCGTCTTCGGTGTGCGCAACCTCGGTGGCGCGCTTGAATTGGTCGTATGCGGCCTCGACATCACTCAGGCTCGCGAGTGTGCGCACGGCCGAGCGCGTCTCGCTGAGATCCGGGTGGTTATTGTTAACAGCCGGGTGGTGGCGCGGGTACGGCGGTGGCAGCGTGACGAGACGCGAGACGTCCAATGCCGCAGGAGTCTGAGGTACAGGCGTTCCTTGTTGGTGGAACGCCGTGCCAGCGTTCGGCGTGTTGGGCGTGGACAGACCTGGCGTGGACGACGAGGCGGTCGACGACAGGTACGAGTTGCGGAAGTGCGCCGAAAGGGCCTGTGGTGTGCGCACGGGGTCGGGTGAGGCCAGGTAGTCGCCCTGCTGCTGTTGGCGCTGGACCTTTTCGGGCGGGTACTCGCTCGACCCTTCGTAGGCGGCATAGTTGACCGGGCCGCCACTGCCGCCGACACCAGGGTCCACGTACTGCGGGCTCCGGATGCTCCGCCCGCTCAGCGGCTCCGGCAGGTCGTCGGTCCACTGCAGCGCTTCACGTGCCTCCTTGGGCACGCCCATGTACTTGGACTCGCGCTTCGAGCGCGCCAGCCGGTCACTCGAGTCGTCGCGTTGGCCTCCACGGCCGTCACGTCCCTCGCCGCCGTGCTCGCTCGATTCCCACCAGCGGCTGGCCGTGCGGCCGCGCGAACTGCCGTCGTCGTGGTGTTCGCTGACGCTCATACTGAGAATGGGCGAGAGGCTCGGCATGTAGTTGGCCTGGGCGGCCCATCCACCGCTCGGGGGGGCACCGCTCGGGGACATGGGTAGGTGGGCGCTGTTGGGCGTGCTGTTGGGCGTGCTGCTGCTGTCAATGGCCGAGTTGACGTTGTTGTCGGGTGTGGACGCCATGTCACGGCCCACCAACGGCGCGGATGCGGGCCCGTCGCGGAAGACAGACGCAATAGATCCGCGGTGCGAACGGCTGGGCTCCGAAGATTGCGGCGTGAACTCGACGGCGCTGGTCCCCGCGCTGGCGCCGGCGCTGCCCTGAGACGTGACAGATTCGCGGCGGCCGCTGCCGCCGGCTGCAGCTGAGGTGGTAGTGGTAGCAGCAGTTGCCACAGCGGGCAGCATCGGCCGGAAAAAGTCGCGAGTCAGGTCAAAAATCTCGGAGCCCATGGCGCCAATGGCGGCCGCATACCGCTCGCGACGCACGCGCGACTCGGCCACCATAAATTCGGCAAAGAGGCGGACACACTCGGCGTCGGAGCCAGCAGCGGCTTCGCGCTGGGCAAAGGCATGAAAACGGTCCACAGAACCTTGGCAAAACTGATCGCTGGACTGGCTGACGGCCAGCTCTCGGGTGAGAGTGGCACCGCCCGCAGCACCTGCAGCACCCGCAGAAGGAACAGGGGGCGACTGAGACTGGCGGCGCGTCTGGGACGAAGACGAAGAGGCACGGCTGCGCTGCAACGGTGGTGTGGGGAGGGCTTTGGGGACGACGTTGGTGCTACTCGAAAGCCCGCTTGCAATGCTGCCATTGTGCGGCCGGCCAGTGTTGGACGAGGATGACAGGGGGTACGGTGAGAATGGAGGCGTAGCTGCGCCGCCTGTGATTGTGTCGCCCGTCCGCGGCGAAGCTTGTTGCTGCTGGAGGCTCATGAGAGCGCGTCCGCTGTTGGGTCCGCCGCCACCACTACGTGGCGTGGATTTGTTGATGGTCGGGCGGCGCATGAGACTGCCCACTGACCCAGCGGTCGGGATGACAATGTTGGACAGCTGGCGGGCATGGCCGGATGTGCTCTGGCTGTGGCTGTGGCTGTGGCTGTGGCTGTGGCTGTGGCTGTGGCCATGGCCAGGCGAGCCGTCAGAAACAACGCCGGCGTTAACGGCCCCGTCGATCGAGTTGCGCACACTGCTGGCACCCCGGTTCCGGCTCTCGTTGCGCCGCTCGCGCAGCGTCTTCTCGCCACCGCGTACCGCGCCCGTCCGTGCTAGCATCATGCTGTTGTTGCTGCTTCCGCTGTTGCTATTTGTTCCGTTTGTCACCGTGGCGGACGGCGAATGGGAGCTGTGGGTCGAGTTTGTCGACGGGGCGGATTCGGCCAGGTCACGCGCAGAGGAGCTGGCGGCGCTTGATGTGCTTTCGACGAGCGATCCGCGGTTAGGCGAGTGGTCTTCCCGGACGGCGGCAGCGGCGGCCACGGACTCGGGCACTTGGCGGGGCGTAGCATTGTCGTTGTAGTTGTCGACGTCGTTGTCACGAATAATGTCGTTTTCGTCATCCGGCTGGACAAGGTCGCGGTCGAACCAGCCAGCCGGCGTCGGTGGCACGGGACCTAGAACGGCCACACCCGCGGGCGGTGGGCGGCGTGTCGGACCAGACACGATGGGTTCACTCCCTTGGTTGGGCCGACTCATACTCTGAGACCGCGAGCCCGACGGTGGCGGGCCAGGCGGTGGCGGCGGTACAGGCATGCCGGTTTCCCAGCGCACTTGGGAGGACGAGCGCGAGCGTGCCGACGTCGGCGTGGCGATGGCACCTGTAGAGGCTGCACGCCGCGAGCCGGGCGGTACCATGGCAGGCTGTTGTGGCTGTTGCTGCTGCTGTTGGTAGCTGGGGATCTGCAGTGGCTGCAATGCAGGATGCGGGCGGTGGTGTGGTTGCTGTTGGTGGTGGAGAGGCGGCTGTGGCGAGCGGGAGGCTGGCGGTGGTGGTATGGACTGGTGCGTATGGGCGTAGGGATCTGACGGTGATATTGTCATATTTTGTTGCTGTTGGTGCTGGTGCTGGTCCGACTCGCGCCGACGGCCAAAGGACGGCAGACCGAACCGCCGTTCGCGCGAAGCACCACGGGTTGTGCCTGGCGGTGGTGCAAACGACGTCTGGCTGGCGGTGGGCTCCGGTGATGGGCGTTGGTGGCTTTGTTGTAAGTGGTGGTTCGGTGTGGCCGGCAGTGGTGCCCGAGCAGCCGAAATGTTGGCGGGCGAGGTCTCAAAGACCATGCTGGAAGGCCTTTGGCTGCGTGGAGGCGAGTATGGTGGTGGTGGCGGGGGTGAGTCTGGGATGGGAGAGGTCTCATGTTAGCTAGGAAGGACACGAAGACAAAGCTGTATGGGGGAGGTACTCACGTTGTGGATCTTGGTAGTGGTGCCGCTCCGGGGCCGGTGATGGTGCCCATTGCTGTGGATTGTATGGCTGGATGGCGCTGGCGGGCGTCTGAGTCTGAGCCATGGAGATGGCAGACAGCGGCGTGACGTTGGCGCCGTGGAAACCGCCGCCGAGCGCCGTGGTGCGCAGCGGGTTGAGGTTGGCCCGCAGGCGCGACGTCGGGTCGCGGCCGGTGTTCATTGTGAGGAGACTAAAGGGTGGCGTGAGGTGCGGCTGTGAGAGGGCCGGTCAAAGGATTGGGGGTCGAAGAGGGTGCAGGTCGAAGTCGAGGAAATCGAGGCAGTGCACCCGCCGGCTTGGGTTCCGCGATGGAGGGAGACGATCACCGGGCCATGCAGAGAGGTTTCGGCAGTAGTAGGAAAAGAGATTTAAGTGAGAAGGTGGTATAAGGAGGTAGAAGGTGGAGGAGAGGAGAAAAAGAAGTGAAGATGCTGAGCAATGTTGAGATGAAGAGGTCATAAACTGTCATTAAAGAAGAATGGCGGCGAGACCAGAGGAGGTCGGTCGGGTCGCGACAGTCGTAGAGTACGTCTGGCCGTTCGGCCCTCGTACAAGAAACACGAGACGAGACAAGGCCAGGCGAGACAAGGATAAAAAGAAAACAAAAAGAGACGAGGAAAGCAAAGAAAGCAGAAAGGTGCAACACGCAGAGACGACAGGCAGGCAGACAACGAGGGTCCACGGTCCAGAGGGTATGCAGGATGCAGCTGAGCGTGGTTTTGTGAGAGCGTATGAAAGAGAGCGTGTGAGAAGGGACGGGGTGTAAGATGAAAACGCCTCTTGCGCACAGCTCTGGCCCAAATTGAGACCCCACAGACGCAATCGACAAGAAACGGGCACAGTCGACAACGGGCCCAATGGATGGTCTCCGACAGACGCAGCGGCCGCCGTGTGTCTATTCCGTCACTCTATTCCGCGGCACAAGTCGACAGCGGTCAAGGGTTGAGGAGTGGAGGGAGGAGAGTAGAAGAGAGCGTGTGGGAAAGAGGGAACCAAATAAGAAGAGCCAAATAAAATGAGAATAAAGGAGGGGGTTGTTGAGCAGACACGGCTGCCCGCTGGTTGTTCCCGCTGCAAGGTTCCTACAGACAGAGTGCAAAGTAAGGTTGGGGGTGTGGGTTCGAGGAGGAAAATAGAGTGGACGTGGAATTGTGAGGAAGAGACGACAGACGACAGACGATTGACGAGGAAGACGGAGAGTCGAGAGAAGGGGGATGAAGCGCGGCCCCGATAGTGGTCGCCAGCCCACCCCTGTCGATGCTGTTGGGAGTATGTCGAGGAAGGAGGCAGGTGGGAGGAGGTGGGGAAAGGATGGGAGAGGGAAGGAACGAACGAGACAGGCAAGGCAGGCACGATGGAAACAATAATAAAAAAGAGAATAAAAAGAAATAAATAAAAAGAAAGACAGAACGAGACGACAAGGCCACAGACAACACGACAGGGGTCTGTTTTCTGGGTGGACTGTTCTCTCGAGGGCGGCCGGCGCAAGATCAGGCAGACGCTTGTTGGAACGAAGCAGTCGTGTTAGTGAGTTGGGTCGGTCGATTTGCTCTATCTGCATCTGCGTCTCTTTTTGCCTGTTCGTTTTTTGTCAAAATTCTGTGATTTTATTCGGTATCTTTCTTCCGGCTCACAGCTCGCTCTTTCCCTCGCCGGGTCACCCTGGGTTCTGCTTGGACCTCGTGGTTGGCAGCGGGATGCACATCTGCTTCTGTCTGGTTTTCCGGGTTCTGTTCCCAGCCTCTTTTTTGACGTCTCCTTGTCACCTTTTCACCTTTTTTGCCTGTGCGTTCAAGACCGGTTCATGCTCATTTTGGTCCACGGCGTGCACTCGATCTTTCATCTCAAATGTCTCGTCCTGTGTAATTCGGCAGCACTAACGGGACGAAGGCCTCTACGGTGTACTATCTCTGTCCTTGTTCATCGTCCTCCTCTCCTTCAACTCCCTCCAACCCCTTGCCTAGCTCGAGCTGTAGTGCAACACAACACTGCACAAGCACCGCTGGCCGATTGATCTGCCTTTCTTTTTTTCCCGCATCTGTGCTCAATCGAAGCTTCTTCTTCTCCTTTTGCCGTGTGATGGCAGCCGGGCGTGCATTGTCTGCAATAACACTTGCGTCCAGGCAAGGGGGGTTGCGTCCCACATGCCTACGACATCCAGCCCATGATCACTTTTGTAAATAAGAAATAATGCTCACGCAATATTGGTGGAGAGGGGAGAACGACAAGACGACAGAATGAGAGCAGAAAGACAGTGAGAGACCACCGGGGAAAAAAGCGGGTCGCAAGTGCCGCCAAGCCAAACCCTGATTGGTGGGACCAAAGGGGGAAAGACCAGCAATCTATTCTTGGTGACAGGCAACGGGCGAGGAGCTGCAGCCAAACGCAGTAAAAGACAAGAGGAAAGCAAAGAAAACAGTGGGCAGCAGCACAAGATGAAGAAAAAGAGTGGGCGGAACCCGGCGCGATTGGCTGGCAGCGCGGGCAGGCTACTGCTGGAAGCGGTAGGGGGTGGGTGACGGTGGGGTGGGGTCGATGCCTGCCCGGCGCTTAACCAGCCATGCACGCTGCAGGCGATGTGATTGCTTTCTCTCACGGCTGTTTATGGTTTTCACTTCTGCAAGGACGAGTGTTGTTATTTTCTACCTCTTCTGCCTTCTACTTTTTGCTTTCTGTCACATCGCCACTCGTTCTGCATTAGCTGGAATTTCTTGCGTAGGATCCTGGGTGCTAGGCCGAGTTTGTTTGATTCTTTGCAGGTCTTATTTCCTTCTCGCCTTTTACTCTTTTGCCAGTCTGATCTCCCACCCTCCCGGAGACAAAAAAAGAGGCATTAATACGACAATGCGACCATGGCGGCATCGGTGTGATAACAGGGTTAAGTGACGGAGCTGGACGGTGGCTGGCCTTGAGTCTGCTGGATGGGGACCACCAGCCCGCCCCCTGAACAGGCCAAAATCAATCATCACGATAAAGAGCCAGGAGAGGAGATAGACGAAAGCAGAAGGTTTGAAAGACGCCCCCAAACAAACGCGGGGACATCGTGGATGGGTCTGCTGTTGGTGGCAGGCGAGAGATAATAATAGCATCCTCGTGCCAGGCCAGATCAGGCCCTGAGTGGAGGCGAATAGATGCGTGGACTGGCCCTGGGTTCCAAGAGCCGGTGGTATTCCGAAGAACGTGGACGAGAACATCTAAGTGGTCAGTGAAAAGTGAGGCGAAAACCCAATGGATCTCCAGACACTCAGGTTGGCCAACGGCCTTCGGAGAAAGTCACGTTTTGGTACGGCACAACGGCTCAAGGGTCGTGCCTTGTGAGGAGGGGATAATAAGATGGGAAAGGAAAGAAAAAAAGGCGACAATGCCGTGTACCCTCAGCTCGGCATCCATCCCGGCGGTGAGCTCAAAGAGGTGAGGAAGATACATGTATTGGCGATGGCCCTCATGCTGTCGTTTTTCGTAAAGCAACTTTGGTGAGAGCCTGTTTTAACTATATCTATTTATTTATTTTATTTTACTAGTATTTGTTTGGTTTGTGCTTTATGTTGTTATTATTATTTCCTGGGGGGGAAAAGCAGAGAATTACTTATTTCTTTCTTGACTTTCGATCTGTATTTAGATTTTAAACGGAAATGGCTCGTGCCTCATCCGGATCGTCCCTCTTCCAAAGCAAAATTCATATAAATCTAAAGACAAGGCCGCTCGTCTGCTATTTTCTCTATCCCCCGATTCAATTGTTTACTCTCTCTCCTCAGCCGTCCCCAGATTTGGGGGCGGCATGTCTTCCGGGAAACGGGCGTCTTTCTTTAGAACAAACCTCAATACCAGACGGTCCATAAGAACGAGGAGACAACAGGGGCAAAGTGGGCAAAAATGGGACGAAACAAAGCGATACAAGAGAAGCATATTTCATATTAGCAGCCTCGGGTGCCTCGATCCCCGTCTCGACGTGCCTTCCCTTTCCCTCAGCACGCGGGTCGGGCGGCCTAATTTGCCCATATTCCCGCTTCATATTGGCAAGAGCCGTTCATCCAGCCTTGACTACAGCCTCGAAATAGCAGCAGCAGCGTCATACCACGAGTCTCACATATCCTACCTGTTCTGCTGGTCATTTTGAGACCGCTTTTCAGGCCAGGCATTTACGCGCGAGGCGGCACAGTCCACAGATGGCCGCCAAAACGGCCGCCAATGGGTCACCAATGGGGTCGCCAAGGTGGCCTGGCCGTCGCGATGGCCGCGAAAGGGCCTCTTACAGAGGCAATCTCCGTGTTTGGATTTGTATCTTTATTTTTGGCTTCACGATCGCCGCAGTGGGACAAGCTTCGTGCTTACCGATCGTCCGAGGCGTCCGTTCTCGGAAGCGCACCCATTCCGTCTCCGGGAGTGCCTATTCTCCGATGCCTGCTTCTCGAAATAGAACGCCCATACGCCGCAGGCATTGAGTAGAGCCTGGAAAAGCTATAGAGAGCTTGATGGAACCAAATTAAGCTCGGAAAGCTGGGGTTTGAAAACTGCCTCCTCTCTCAAGCTCACGCCTTCGCGTCTGTTTATCCGCGTTCCGACAGGCAGCGGGTGTCACCATGCACGCTCATGGCACACAAGCACAACCGCAGTGCCAGCCATAACATCTCGTCTCCTCCTTATGATGGCCGCCCAGAGTTACTGGATGTCGTCAATCGCATCTCAGACGGGAGCTGTTCGAGCTCGGTGTCTCGCGACACTTGACGCGTCCTTGTCGCGCGGGTCAATTGGAGTCACTCTCTGGCGGTTGCGCAGGCGCCAAACGCGCCTCCTCAAGGTCCGTCCTTCAAAACTGTTGTCCGTCTCGAGAGTTCGTCACTTTCGCGGCCTTGCGCGTTCGTCGAGCTGTGTCTCGCGGAGCTCATCCCAGAACTCAAGGTCAGCTCTCACCAGCTCCGACCAGCTGAACATGGTGTAACCCCAAAGTAGAAGGCGGTGTAGACTCCCGAATGTGGGGTCCTTCCGCACCGAAATTCTGCCAGCACACAAAAATGCCCCAATCTGGTGCCAATTCCCGCTAAGAAAATTGCGTCTGGCTGCGCGGGTCCCCGCTGTAAAAAACAGACTATGGAAACTTTTCGCAGACGTTCCATGCATTTCTGTCCTTCTCTCCCTCTCTCTCAGTTTCTTCTCTCTCTCTCCTCTCTTTCTCACCAATCTCTCCAGTCCCTTCCTTTTCCCCCTTCTCCTCCCCCTCCCTCTTCTCTCTCTCCTTTCCTCCCAGGCATGTTTTCTTTGCTCCACCCACCACTCGGTCTCTGCCTCGTCGTTTTGACGCATCCATTGTCCTGTCATCGTGACTTTGCCGTTCCCATCCCGTAACGACTTTCCGCTTCTTGATCTCTCTTTTTTTGAGACTCAAAACACCAAAACCCAAATTGTGAGTTGGTTCCCCCCTCCAGCCGGAGCTTGCAGAGCTCCCAGAAGCTTCCATCCCACCATCCCACCCACCACCACCAAAACACCAAACACTACGCAATCCTACATGATGAGAATATCAGCTGGCACCAGTCATAGGGCGACTTGTACTCCCTTCCCTTGATGACAAACTTTTGCTGTGGTCCACCAGGCCATCTCTGATCCATTTTGCTATCCTTCTTTTCTGTCCTCGCTTCGCTCGATTCGTGCACGCAATTGTGTTGCTTCACCAAGCTAACAGCTGTCACGAAACAGACAACCCTCTTTTGATACCCCTTCCCATCCTCACAATGGTCCTCCACAACCCTAACAACTGGCACTGGGTCAACAAGGATGCTGCGCCTTGGGCCAAGCAGTGGTTCGAGGAGAACCTGACCAAGCTGAGCGCCGAGCAGGGGGACGTCAATGCCCGCATCTCCAAGATCATCAGCTCCGACGGCGACGTCGATGTCAGCCAGCGCAAGGGCAAGGTCATTACCATCTACGATGTCAAGCTCGTGTTGGAATACACGGGCGCTGCACCGGGCGAGGACGACGTCAGCGGCTCCATCACCATCCCGGAGGTCGCCCACGACACTGAGGAAGACGAGTTCGTGTTTGAAATCGACATTTACGCCGACAGCAAGGGCAAGCAGCCCGTCAAGGACCTCGTCCGCAGCCAGCTGGTGCCCGAGCTGCGCAAGACCCTCGTCAAGCTGGCCGGCGCTCTTGTTGCTGAGCACGGCAAGGACATCCAGCACGCCCCCGGGTCCAACCCGTCCAGCGGTTTTACTACTCCCAAATACCACCCGCCCACCGGCGCCGCCGCCAAGGCGGACTCGTCGTCCACCACCTCCCAGACGACCGCCGGCCATACTGTGAATACCACCACCGTCACCGACCAGGAAGAGTTCCGTACCACGGCCGACCAGCTGTACCAGACCTTTACGGACCCGCAGCGCATCGCCGCCTTCACGCGCGCGCCGCCCAAGCTGTTTGAGGGCGCCAAGATCGGCGGCAAGTTTGAGCTGTTTGACGGCAACGTCTCCGGCGCCTACGTCGAGCTCAAGGCGCCCACGCACATTGTGCAGAGCTGGCGCCTGAAGCAGTGGCCGGCGGGGCACTACTCGACGCTGCGCATCGACTTTGACCAGAACGACGTCGACAGCGTCACGGTCATGCGCGTCGAGTGGAGTGGCGTGCCCGTGGGCCAGGAGGAGGTGACGAAGCGCAACTGGAGCGAGTACTATGTGCGGAGCATCAAGTTGGCCTTTGGCTTTGGCACGATCCTGTAATGTGGCCGGGGAGCAGGTGCCCTGGGCTGTCCTTATTCCTGATTCGCCTTGCCCTCTTCCTTCCCTCTTCTTTCCTTAATTTTTTTCCGGTGCATGATCCCGTGGCGTTTATTTGGAGGGGCATTTGCGCATTTGCATATTTCTATCTTGGGGGCGATAGGTATAACTTCGTTTCACAAAGGATTGTGAGAGGAAAGGAAACGAACTCAGGGAAGGGGCACAAGAGACACAGGATACAGGACAAATAAACGATACATGAAGCGCCTCGATTTTTCCAATCTCGAACGGGAGAGAAATCGAGTGCAGTAAAGGCCAGAAGTAGAGCGAAGGGGCAGCATCCACCCCTTCGCATGATACTTTTACGATAGAAATGATAAAACAAGCATCAAGACTACAAACTAGAACATGAAGAGACGTGCGATAGGATATAGATATGTCCACCTACAAATGTCGAAAGTAAACGTCCGAACCCAACAGACTCCGCTCTAGCACGATGTTTGTCGGAGCATCCCGACTTCGCGTTCGCTCCGCCGGCTCGACTTGCCTGATTGGGCCATGTCAGATCGGCGCCTCTATCCTTATTTCTCTCCTTCCCCTGTCTAAACTAGACGATAATGATGGAGTCCAGTCCTTTTCGTCGCTTGTCTTCTCGTCTTTGTTTTGCACATTCGAATCCATAATGTGCAAGGCCAGCCGGGGCCTAGGCGAAACGTGGGAGGCACGGCAAAAGCGAGATAAGCCTCCGATCGGCAAGGAACAAACGAGGGGCATCACAACGAGCGTGAGCGAGGTCACGACTTTATTGAAACGTAATGCACGACGAGATGATAGGCAGAAACTGAGCTCCGATGCCAAGAGCTAAGGTTACTTGCAGCCACGAGAAAGCACGACTGCCGTTCGTTCCTTCCCCCGCCCCTTGTATGCGATCTAAACCGACGTCGGACATCAGAATGCGGAAGGAGACGAGGGAGAGGTGGGTAAGAAAAGGCGAGGCGTTCTTTCCCTCTTACGGGCATCATGTTGTGTACAAAAGGTTGCCACAAGGCTTCCTTCCCCCCATTCTTTATTTAATCTCGGACGCACCTTCCCAGCTTTAATTCTCTTGGTCCTTTATCTCCTTTTCGTGGGGTTCTCACTAGCATCGCCATTATTCGCCAACTTCCGCCAAACCTGTGTTGTCGTCATTTGACACTAACTGCTGATCTACCAACTACCGTTAAAACAACGGCCATTTACATCCCAACTTCTCAGCTCAACTTTGTCGCTCTCATCCCATCTTCAACCCTCGCACGTTTCATTTCACATACCCACCCCAAAGTCACATCATGGCGCCCAACTACAAGATTGCCGTCATCCAGTTCCAGCCAAAGGTAATATTTAGCTCAAGACAGCTTTGCCATGCTCTGTGCTCATTTCTAACATTGACCACGTCCAGCCCATCGACATCGAGGCGAACTTCAGCTACAGCGCCGATGAGATCCGCAAGGCCGCTGCCGAGGGCGCCCACATTGCCATCCTCCCCGAGTACCATCTGACCGCGTGGGTGCCCGAACATCCCGAGTTTGTGAACTCCAGCGTCGCCTCGGGCGCCTTCCTCACCCGCTACCAGGACCTCGCCCGCGAGCTCAACATCAACATTGTCCCCGGCACCATTGTCGAGGCGCACAAGGCGACCGCCGACCCGGTCAGCGGCACCACGCTCGTCACAACGTCCGATGGCACCGCCGCCCTCGAGCTCCGCAACATGGCCTACTTTGTCGAGGCCGGCACCGGCAATGTCCTCAATCGCTACCAAAAGGCCAATCTGTGGCACCCAGAGCGCGATCATTTGACCGCGCCCACGCTCGAAACCGCCTCGGCATCCGGCAGCTCGGTCGCGTGGCCCCCGCACACGGCCTTTGACACGCCCCTCAAGTGGGGCGACCGGTTTGTCCGCGCCGGCCTGCTGGTGTGCTGGGACCTGGCGTTCCCCGAGGCGTTCCGCGCGCTCGTTGCTGACGGTGCCGACCTGATTCTCATTCCGTCGTGCTGGTATCCCTACCAGGACGTCGACGCCGAGTCGCTCGCGATCAACCCGGAGTGCGAGATTGACTTTCTGCGGGCGTGCCTGGCGTCGCGCGCCGGCGAGAACACGGTCGCCGTGGTATTTTGCAACACGGGCGGGGTGTCGCTGCTGGCGCAGCCGATTTTGGGCCTTCGGGGTGAGATTGGCCCCGGCGTGGCGCAGACCAACATCCTGGAGATGAACCTGGACTACCTGCGGGTGGCAGACAACAATTACAAGGTGCGGGCGGACATGAAGCGGGAAGGCTGGCACTATGCGCACACGCTGCAGATTCCGCAAACCACCGCGGCGCCGGCCGAGGGCAGCACGTAAATGGAAGCTGTAATGGAAGCTGCAGAAGCACGATATGGCATAATGCCTAGGACCAAATAATGACGAAATGCAAGTATCAATGAAATGAATTGGAATTCATCCTCGCACAATACCTATCCGCTGCCGCTTTCTTTGGCGGTCTCCTTCTGTCTGTTGGAGGTGGTCTCTTTGCCGTTTGCCTTTACCTTTGCCTTTGCCGTTTTCTTGTTCTCCACCTTCTTCTTTTCTTTCTTCGGCTTCTTTTGCTTCCTCTGTTTCTTCCGCTCTCCCTGGCCTCGGAGGGCCTTCACAAACGCCCGCATCTCTTGTATCGACCCTGCCGACGACTCACTCACGGCACCCGCACTCGCACCCACGCCTTCAAACGTCTCCAGCTCGTCCAGCGCCCTTCGTGCATACGTCCCCGCGGCCGTGCGGTTCCCCGCCGCCAGATGCAGCCGTGCCAGCACCTCGTAGTGCTCGCCCATGTGCTCGGCCAGGTGCTCGGCGCGCACGAGGCCCAGCAGCTCGCCCTCGTAGGCGGCAATGGCTGTGTCAAAGGCGCCCTGCTGCAAGTAGGCAACGACCTCGGCGCGCAGGGCCGTGACGCGGCGGCGGCGGGCGTCGGAAGCTGCTGTAGCCTCGTGCCCTCCGCTGCAGAGGTCACACGTGCACTCGAAGCCCCAGCGACGCTTCAGCGTTTCCTGGCGGACGTCGTGGGTGAGGCCAAAGTCGGTGTCTGGAGAATGTCAGAGGGCGGGCATCAAAATGTAGGGGGTAAGATAGACGCACAACTTATTGTGATTTCCTCGCCTGGCTCAATGTCTCGGAACGCAATGACTTGCTGCGTCAAGTCCTTCTCGTTGAAGCGAGTAATGGCTCTGTAAGGGTAAATATGGCGCCAACATGCGGAGAAGAGGGACAGATAGTACTCACGTTGGATTGCAGGCATGGTTGATTCTCTAGAGGCACTGTTAGAAATTGAGTCGTTTGTGAGAAGATGGTAAAGGCATCACCGACTTACAGCAATCTCCGGAAACAGGGCCATGTAGGCAACGCCGTCGACTGTGGCCGCAAACGAGTTGGTGCTCAGCACGTTCTCCTCGAGCACGCCCCTTGCTTCACCCGGCTTGGCCTTGACGCTGCGACTCAGGTTGCGCACGTCGTCGGGCACAGGCAGCCGCCCGGCGGCCTTGTGCAGCAACGTCTGGCCTTGGGCGCGGCGGACGTGCTGCGGGAAGCGGACATCGGCGAGAACACGAGCACGGTCGCGGAGGAGGACGGTGCCGCGCGGGATGGCTTGCCCAGCCACCACGCCTAAGCCCTTGCCCGGGATGTCTTGGATGTTGAGGAGCGGTCGGTCGATTGGAGGTGCTGGTTGAGCGATCGATGCTTGGTCAAGAATGGTCGCAAGCCCGGCGGCTGTTTCGGGTGTGGCCACGATGCTAATGCCGCCACCATAGTGGGCATGCGTAAAGACGCAAAAGTCGAGAGAACTCGAAGAAGTTGACATCGTCGTATTGGCCTCTGGGCATGCCGGAGGATGTGTCCAGGGAGTCCATGTTGTCGGTGGCAGGCTGGCAGCTGATCTTCCGACGGACTCTGGACACTGGTTACGGAACCCTCGAAGGAGAAAGCCGTCGTTGTTTCCGCCGAGGCTACGGCACAGGCGTGGGCTAGTCAGATCGTCATCATCGTAGACATCTTTGACCGTCGGTCTCTGAACATGCGGGATCTTGAGAGCCGATGGAAGAGAAGGTGCTGCAGAGGGCACTGCGGAACTGCCGGCTGTCTTGGGTATCAAAGGTATGGTCGCAGACGAGGATGTATCTGCTGCAATTGCCGTCAGTGGGAAGCTAGAAAATAAGAGTAGCCATGGTGTCAACATTGCTAGTCGTTGCCTTCTACAGGAAGATGAGCCCTGCGCCATGGTGGATGTTGTTGGGCTCCAGAAGAGATGGAGAAACCGTTTGTGAACAGGAAAGTGTTCCCGGCAAGACAATTTTACAACCTACGCACGCCTTGCCATCGACGGTCAGAAAAGCCACATTGTCCCTTCTTTATTGACTGTCTACCTACATCCTATCACCTTGACAGGTCTCCATATTTTCTGTTGAATTATGCGGATGTGCCGTTTCGATGCCATATGACTGTGGGTCTGTCTTTGAAAATGGCACGGCCTGAGTGACAAGAGGGCCAACTCTGGCATTTTGACATTTTACTGTTTTTTCACTGTCCCTGATGCCTTTTCTAGGTGTCAGTATCCTATGTTGCCGTTGGGAATAGTACCTTCCAAGACCTGCCAAGGATCTTGGACTTATGGATGCTCAACTTGGCATCGTGTTGCATATGTTGTATGCCTTGAAGTTTTTTGTGTTCGATGTTATCAATTAGACCTATCTACTTGCTTTTTTTATTATTTAAAAACAAGACTCTTTTCGGTCCACTTTTGTCTTCTGCTTTTAAAAAATATTTTAAAAAATGTTGTTATGAAATATCAGAACATTTACAGCATCCAGACAGACATCACATCCAGAAGTGGAAGTTGAGGGCGAAAAAGCCGACCTATCAACACGGAACGACGAACACGGGATGTTGTTGACGTAAAAGATCCCAGCACACGGCTGGCTGACATGGGTAGGCCTAGTATGTGATGAGTTCTGGAGAGGAAAGGAGTACGTAAAAGTGGTAGAGGAGTTCATGCAGAAAAGGAGGCTCCACCAGGCGGATGCCAGTTGCCATATCCATTTAACCATTTTCTCCGGTGGCCAAGGCACCAGATTCGGAGAAAGCAGCATTTGACCATGTGATGTTATGACCTGTGTGAGTTTAATCTGTGTAGAAAATTAATTGAAGCTATTTCGTTTCCGAAACCAAAAGCTCAAACTAGAAGAGGTATAAAATAAAGTAGAAAGAAAAATAAAAAAGAAAGTTTCCAAAATTCCAAAATCGTTTTCAACGCCAGTCATTGTCACATTGGGGATTAAAAAAAGGAATTCAAAAAAAACTTTCATATCCAAACCCCCCCCATAAAAACTCCCATAAAATACGCAGTCCAAATTGTTCTCGTTCAGCCGCACTACTCCGCATTACTGCCGCCGCTGTCTGCTCTGTTGTGGTCTCGTGTTGGGATCTGGCTCGCCAGAGACATTGTTGCCAAAAAAAGACGAGAAGTTGTTGCTCATCCCAGCAAAGATGTTGTTGAAGTTGGAGCCAAAGTCGAAGAATCCGCCACCCATGTTGGAGGGACTCTGCATGCCCTGCGCCTGTCGCGTGTTTTGTGTGTACATGTTTTGCGACTGCGGGACCACGTTCTCGTTGGTGAAGCCGTCGTGCGAGGATGTGCGGTGGTAACTGCGTCTGTTGTTGTTGACGTTGTTGCTGTTGTCAACTCGTCTGCTGCCGCTGCCGCTGCCGCTGCCGCTGCCGCCCGGCCCAAACGTTCCGCTGGAGCGATGGCTCTGATGGCCGTCGCGGCTGTTCCACGACTGTGTGTGCGTCGTGTACGAACCGCCGCTGCCGCCGATGCTGGTGCTGGTGCTAAAGGAGAAGCTGGACGAGAAGCCGAACCGCGGGATCTGCTGCGACTGCGACTGCGATTGGGTTTGGGTTTGTTGTGCCTGGGTCTGTCTCGGCGACGGATACTCGAAATGCATCGGCTGCGGGAAGACGAAAAAGTCGTCGTCAAAGTCTTCATCGAAGGACGGGGGCGGCGGCCGTTGCCGGTATTGTCGCTGTCGATGCGCCCGGCTGGATGCCGATCGTTGTGGTTGCGCCTCGGGCGAAACTTCGGGGTCGGCGGCCGTCCGCAGCACACCGCTCAGGCCGTAGGCGTCGTAGAGCGTGCGCCGGTTGGGGTTGGACAGAATCTCGTACGCCTCGAGGCAGGCCTTGAACTTTTCCGCGGCTTCGGGGTCGTTGCGGTTGCGGTCCGGGTGCCAGAGCAGTGCGGCCTGGCGGTACGAGCGCCGGATCTGGTCGGTCGATGCATCGTGCGTGACGCCGAGGCGCTCGTAGAGCGCGGTTTCGAGGACCATATCTGGGTGCGGCCGATGTCGAGATCGATCGATTCTTTTTCCAATATTGATGTCTATATTACTGACGCTGTCGATAATGTAGTCGAGTGCCTGTAAAAAGACGACGCTGTCGTATTGTCGTGGTTGGCAAGTCGCCCATCGGATGGCTGATGGATGAAAATGATGGGAGAAGAGAAGGAGGAGAGAAGAGAAGAGAAGACAGCTGAGTCGAAAAGGTGGAAATGACCAAATGTCAAAAATGAGATAGAGTTCAGCTAACAAGGCTTTCACACGCGGGGGAAGGTACTTTGCAGTTGTACAGCTTGCAGAGACAAATGGGCGGCACCTCAGCCACTGTCGCCTGATTTGAACTCAGTTGGGAAGGCACACCTCACACAGTGCGGATTGTGGTGACGTCAGACTGTTTGCCACATCACACCGTGCTGTCATCAACAAATTTCCTATTTGGGCGGTGGAGCACTGTGCATCGAGGTACAAATCGTGGGATAACACCGCTAGGATCTATGGAAATGCGGCCACGAAAGAGAAGGCAAAATTAAAAATAAAATAGATCTACTTGTTCATTTTTAAAGAAAACATGAGCTGCAGATTTTGTGCCCAGACACTGCATTAGTTGACATCGCTGCTGCCCAACGTGGCATTTGCCATGTAAACTTCCACAGTGCGTGACGCCCAAAGAGGAAAGACCGACTGCACCAATAAGACATTGCGTGAGGGCAGCCTCATCTGTTCTTCACACATCCTCGCCATCACACTTAGGCGTTGGCTTGCGAGGTAAAGTTGGTGAAGCCCTGGGCCTTGGCCACATCGGCCACGCTCAGGCCCGTGGCGCTGAACGGCGTCTTGAGCGACGTCGCCGCGTTGGCGTTCTCGGCCTCGGAGCCCGTCACGGAGGGGTCCACGAGCGGCACGATGCCACGCAGGCCCGCCGTCGCCGGCAGTGTGGCGTCCGAGCACAGCGTCGGGATGGACTGGGCCGACGGGTTGAAGTTCTTCTCGGCACCGACGAGCTGGGCGGCGGCAGCGAGGACGGCGGCGTCGTTGCCGAGTGCCGTCACAATCTGGTCGGCTAGGGAGAGCTACACAAGTTAGGGGTGAACAAAAAAAAGAAACAAGACCACAAGGGATTACGTACCTTGGCGCACGCGTTGGCTCCAGCGAGGAGGACGCCCGGGGTTTGGCCTGCCAGCGTGGCGGCCTGACCGGGCTGGCCAAAGCTGTTGAGGCCCTGGATGGTGGCCTGGATGGCGCCTTCCTGGCCGAAGCGGGCCTCAACAATGGCCGCAATGGCAGCAACGAGAACAATCTTAGCGAGCATTTTGAATGAGTGTGTGTCAAGAAAGTAGTGGAGTAAAAAGAATAGAATAACTGTCGAGCCTGTCGGACAGATGATGATTAAATTAATAATAAAATGAATGAATGAGGTAGAGACAGTAAAATGAACGAGTTTAGAAATATAAAAGACGGAAAGAGGATGACCCAGAGATGAGAAGATGGGACGACATCTGAAGTTTATATGGGATCGAGTACTGCAGCCAGAAGACACGGCGAAGGCTTCAGACGCAAGAGCCGCATTTTGACATTGCCATGGCATGAACCAGGGGAAAAACGACATGTGGCCAACAATGGCGTAGTCGATTTCATGTGCATCTTGTGGCTCCTAACGACCCCGTTGCCGTTTCGTGCTGCATCGTGAAGACATCGCGTACATCGCCGACAGAAGGAAATGCTTGGCAAGCCAATGCGAGCCGTGCCAGTCAGTGAGTCTAAAAGCACATTGATGGCATTTTTAGGCACTATTTTTGACGGCCAAAGTTCATACCGTAAACTAATTGCGACTTTTTTTCTCGTTGAGATGCAGCCGTGGTGATCAGGGGAGCTTCCAGGTGGTCTTGGCGTTCCATGGTTAATACGCAGACCAGAGAGAAGGTAAATAAAAATTTAGTTTCTGTATGTGCCAAGAGCCCCAGGTAAATGAAGGGTGAGGATAAAGTTGATTGAACCAACTGTGCTTCTGTGAGGGAGTTTTCAAAATTGACGGAAGCCGCACGTGAGAATGTCATCTGGCGTCGAAGTCGCACACAGGTCGCACTTGCCTCATATCATGTCTGTGTCCAAGTTGCGTTTGCCTTTGATACAGTATTGCCAGACAGTTCCTTCCGCTTTAGGATTTGGATAGTCGCGCTGCAGAATGCTCCTTCCTGAGGAGACTATTGGGCCATCAGAATGAACGGCAAAATAATTTAGTCTGTCGAAAATTTGACGCTCATTTTTTGCACCCTCAAAAAACAAACAACATTTTGATCACGAAGCATATGGATGCTACTGCCATGACCTCCTAGAAGAGACTAAGAGTTCGATGAAAAGGGTCTGAACGAGCTCATAACTTCTCTGCCTTACATGCCTACCTACTAACGATATCACAGGTATCCTCCGCCCGACGTCCGGAGCAGGACAAGAAAGACAATTTATGTCCCGGCCAAAAGTCAAGAGATCGGTGCATTCGAAAGCCGCTCCGACCATCGTCGTCAAGTTCCTTCGGCAGCCTAGCGCGCCGCCTCAGCCATCGCCCCCTTGAGTCGTTAGTTGCAAAAGACCGACCACACGCACACAAAAGTTGCGCCCAACATAGCACTACCGAGTCGTGACAAACTGATGTGTCCTGTTTGGACACCCGACGTCGGACAGAATGCTGTTTGAGTTCGGCTTCGCCTTCCACATAGGCTGCAAACGAGGTATTTCCGGCCGTCACCACGACGCCAGGAAGTTCATTATCCGACACCCCGCCGTCAAGTATCATGGCTATGGCCAAAAATGCCGAGTTGCAAAGCAAAGCTGCAGAGCGGTCCTCTTGCCACACACAATCGTCTCCAGCAAAGGCCACAAGACCTCTTGGCCGAACACTTTCTTCTTCCAGGAAGCATCTCGCATCGATCTAGCGCCTCTCGCGCCCCTGTGTCTCCATGTGCCGGTCAATCCGGGGCAAGCCCGAGACTCCGACCTGCCGTTACAACCGCCCTAGAAGCATCCTGAAAAGGACCAACAAGTGGTCGACTCCAAGTTTTCTTCGCTTGTCTTTGGCTGAAGAACCCACTGAGGGGTGGTTGGTTCGGCGACAACGAGGCCTAAAATAGGGAAATACTGCGGGGTTAGAAGAGGGGAAACGGCCCTAGAACGCAGCGCTTCCAACGAATGCGCGTCCGAGTCATGGCGGGGACAGAACTCCCGCCGCACATGACCCCATGCTAGGAACTCTCTCTCCTGCGACCACCAGCGACGACAGCAAACAAGACAGTGAGAACGAACGGCGCTACTCCAGTTTCCGTACCTTGGTCGCCACTTAGACCGTGTTAGACTGCTTTGTGACCCTTTGCCAGCCGGCCTTTGGTGTCCCTTTTTCGACAACTTGTCACTGGCACCAACACAAAACGGCGCTCGCTCGCGTGTTCCTTGGCTCGATCCCCAATATTCACGTCGCCCCGGGTATGTTTGACCGAAAGGCTGCGAGCTAGCGGGAGGCCGGAGTATCGGTGCTCCCCTTGTTGCCTCCCCTCCCTGCCCCAGACCGAACACAATGGACTCTTCGGGCCAAGACGATGGGGTCTCTGAGGGGGAACTGGAGGTCCCTAGCGGGGTGGAGGCGCAGTGAGGCAAGAAGAAGAAGAAGTACTTCAAAAACGGCCTTTTGCGGGCGAGAAGGGGAAGAAAGGGGGGTAAAGAAGACGCGGAGACGGCGGCATTGAGTTCATGAAGTCATGATGGGAGGTCATATATAAACGTGAGGTGCCATCCGCCTCTTGACTGCTTTGTCTGCTTGTCTCGTTTCTTCTCTCCTCAGGACATTTTCTCTATACCCCAACCTCACGACACGAACCTCCTTCCTCGTTTCGTTCTTCCTGAACCTCCTTTTTTCTCCGGACCTACCACACACACACACACACACATCACAATGGGATCTGTTGAGCCCAAGCGCCCCGTCCGCGTGGCCGGTGCCTCGGGCGGTTTCTCTGACCGTGTCCGTGCCATCGAGTCGCTGGCCCGCTTCGAGGATGTCGACGTCATCGTTGGTGACTGGCTCTCGGAGCTGACCATGACCATGCACGGCACGGCCAAGGAGCGCAACAAGAGCGCCAACGCCGGCAAGGACCTGACCTGGGAGGAGGAGGTCCGCAACGCCATGTTCGCCGAGAACTTCATGGACTGCTTCGAGCCCGCCATTGAGTACCTCTCCAAGAACAAGGTCCGCCTGGCCGTCAACGCCGGCGCCTCGGACACCGAGATCCTGGCCAAGATCGTCCAGGCCAAAGTGACCGAGAAGGGCTACAACCTCAAGGTGGCCTGGATCGAGGGTGACGACGTCACCGGCTCGGTCAAGAACCTGATCGAGAAGGGCGAGCAGTTCCGCAGTCTGATGCACAACAAGTCCCTCGAGGAGTGGGGCCTGGACCCCGTGTGCGCCCAGTGCTACCAGGGTGGTCTGGGCATCGCCCGCGCCCTGACCGAGGGTGCCGACATTGTCATCTGCGGCCGTGTCTCGGACGCCTCGCCCATCATCGGTGCCGCGGCCTGGTGGCACGGCTGGCAGGCCACCCAGTTCGACGAGCTTGCCGGCTCGCTGATCATCGGCCATCTGCTGGAGTGCGGCTCGTACGTGGCCGGCGGCTACTGCTCGGACTTCAAGGCCATTATGAAGGCCGGCAAGCACATCGACATGGGCTTCCCGATCTGCGCCATCGACCACAAGGGCGAGGGTGTCATGTACAAGGAGAAGAACCGTGGTGGTGTCATGACGGTCAACTCGTGCACGTCGCAGCTTCTGTACGAGATCCAGGGCCCGCAGTACTACAACTGCGACGTCACCGCGTGGATCGAGGACATCAAGTTCGAACAAGTCGGCGAGGACCAGGTCAAAGTGTCGGGCGTCAAGGGCCTGCCGCCGCCGCCCACCACTAAGGTCGGCATCACGGGCTTTGCCGGCTGGCAGGCCGAGTACCACGTGTACCTGTGCGGCCTCGACATTGAGGAGAAGTGCAAGTTCACAGAGGAGCAGATCAAGGCCGAGCTCGGCGAGGAGATGCTCAAAAAGTTTGACGTGCTCAAGTTCATGCAGAACGGCACGTCGGTTATTGACGCGCGCAACCAAGACGTGGCCACGGTCGACTTCCGCATCTTTGCGCAGAGCAAGGACCACGAGCTGCTGAGCATGCGCAACCCCAACGGATTCTTCCGCCGCAGCATGACCTGCTTCCTGCAGAGCTGCCCAGGTGCGTCTCTGGGCAACGACATGCGCCAGGCCGAGGGCAAGCCGTACTACGAGTACCACCCGTCGCTGCTGCCGCAGTCGGAGATGAAGCAGCGCCTGCACCTGCTGTTTGACCATCCCACGCCCGTCATCGACCTGCCGCCGCCGCCCGAGTTCCGCACCTACGACCGCCAGCAGCCGACGTACGAGACCAAGAACCCGGCGGCCCTCGACAGCTTCGGCCCTACGGTGCGCATGCCCCTGGGCCGCATCGTGCTCGGCCGCTCCGGTGACAAGTGCAGCGACTGCAACGTCGGCTTCTTTGTGCGCCACGACGACGAGTGGGACTGGCTGCGCAGCCTGCTGACCGTGGCCAAGATCCGCGAGCTGCTGGGCCCCGAGGAGGACACGGGCAAGCCCATTGATCGCTTTGAGCTGCCCAACATCCGCGCCGTGCATTTCCTGCTGCACGACCACCTGGACCGTGGCTACGACGCCTGCTCGACGTACGACACCCTGGGCAAGAACTGCCTCGAGTACCTGCGTGCGAAGACGGTCGACATTCCCGTCAAGTTTGTCGAGCGCGGCACTGTCTAAGCGACGGAGAGAAACAAAGAATAATAATAAAAAGCAAACGCGGACATGAATATCAAAATTGGATCATGACATGGCCGCAAAACAAAACTGCAACAACGAACGCATTCTGGGATTTTCATTTTTATTTTTATGAGCACATATTCTTTTGCATGGCCTTTTTCTCCTCAACTGTATATATTTTTAGTCTTCTACATCTTTACCATCTTCCCAGAAAAAAAACTTTGTGGCTTCTGATTTTGCATACAACCGCTTCAGTACTCCATACATGCATACGTGACTTGTTCTGTTGTCGTCGCCTGACTCGATGCATATGGTGCACAGGCCGCCGATGCAACCGACTTACATCATTGCTTGCTTTTCTCGCTCTCTCTTTTCTTTTGTTGTCCCTGCTCTGCATAATAAAGAACGGGCCGCGCAAGGATTTGCGGGGATAACTGACAGGGCACCCACTCTAATACAACGTCACTATGGAAAAAAGAAATACACCACAAGGGAAGACACAGAAAAAGATAAAGACGCAAGGGATAATGCCGTTGCACGCATCGCAAGTGCATCGTCGACCAGAGCAGACTGTTGGGCCGATGGCAGCCTGGGCGGGCAACCCAGATGTAGATGCAGCTAACAGCGGTGGACCTGCCCGTCTTGGAGTAGTCGGGGTGCTCTTCGGGAGCAGGCGGTGCTGTGTAAGGTGCAAGATGCAAGTCGATGCATCTTCTCCTTCTCAGTAGTCAAGGCTTCTTTCCTGAGGACGATCGCTTCCATATTCCGGAGGAAGGATGTCGGCGATGAGAGATCGTAGGAGAACAATACGAGTATTCGGCAAGACACGCGACGAACGCCGCACAAGACAGTCGTTGGTCCGAAGGAGAGACAAAAATAAGTCCTAGAAATAGAAGCTTTTGATTCTTGTTCTTGGGATGGCCTTCTTCGACTGTTTTTGAGACATCTTCGGCCTAGATAACGCGAGTCGGTGTCTCTTATTCTATCTTTCAGCGGATGTCCCGGCTTCATACAAAAGATAGGTTAGGTTTACAAGTCATTTGAACATTGCCGCTCCTATCTTGTACTTGTATCAATTGACAAGCCTCATACCTGTTGCAATCTTCTCTTCCGCCCACTCGCTGGCCTAGAGTGCCTTAGATCTCGACCGCAATGAAACCCTGGAGCTGCACCCGAATCACACGTCGTAGAGTCGTCGAGTTGAAGGCAAGAGAAACAAGGCCAACCACTCACAGCGGGCGCTTTCTTCTCTCTCGAGCCTCTATCCTCGTTTGGTCTCTCTCGCCTCGCCCTGCATTATTCGTATCACATATACCCTGCCAATCTGCCGCGGCCCAACCAAAGTGCATTCGTTGTCTCTCCCCCTTTCCATCTTTGCGCCGCACAAACAAAAAAAGAAAATGGCGCCCTCTCTGCCATGTGATGGGAGGAGACGAAAAGGAAGCAAGACAGCGAGACAGCGTACTTCGTAGAATGCACCAAAACGCTCCAAAAGAGGGGGGAGATTGCCAGCCGTCGTCGCCGCCACCCGCGACAACCAATCCGCATCGACAACGCGCTGATCATTTGCAAATTGGAGGCTGGCTCAAACTGGCTCGATCAACTGGCTTGCCTCGTTCGGCCACCGCTCCAGCGCCCCCTCCCCTCCCTCTCTGCCACCCCTGTTTGCGACAAGCAACCGGCCGCTGCCAACTTTTTGGCCAACGACCGTCGAGATACGAGGAGCAGTGTTCCCCTTGCCCATCCTGCCATCTCGCCCGTTTCCTCACAAAAGAGCACTGGCCAAGATGGCCTGTCAAGATGATAGCTCATCCACCCCCGCCCAACCTAAACCTTGTTGTTGACCCATGAGCCCCCTGGTCCTGGCCACCATGGATAGATGCATTCTTCCATCGGCCACTCATCGTCTGAGTAGACTCTCTTGTCTCTGTCGATGCACTCGGGCTCGGTTGCATTCATCTCCGGTCCACGCGCGCGCCGTCATGGAGATGGATGGTGGGAGGGAGGGGAGGGGGAGTTCCCATCAGCGGGTCTGTTCCGTGCGACGGGCACAAGACGAGCATGGCCAGAGGACCAACTGGAACCTGGAATGGAGGTATCAGGCTGCCAGGTACATGGAGACGAGTGTCTCTCAAATATTTGGCGTGAAGATCGTCGCCACAGTTATAAAGAGGTCACGATGCGGCGTATGGCAAGGTCCACGGGAGCACCCTCTACTTCTTGTCTCTCACTCCCTTCGCTACTTCCTCAAAATAAAAGGGTGTGCCAATACCTTTGGGCTCACTCGCTCTTTCCTTCCGTGAGATGCTCTGCTGGGTCTAGTCGACCTGTCGTGTATCACACCTTGCTCCAGCTGGGTCGCAGCTTCTTATACTTTACCTAGTTGTGCTTTCTGGGTAAAAGCATCAGGCCATCTCCCCTGTTGTACATTTGATTGCTTCACCTTCACATCAACGCCTCTACCTCGCAAACATGGCTCCGCATCGCCACGCCTACGGGCCTATCCAGAACGAGCTGCACGACGAGGAGAAGGAGTTTGAGGACGATGGCGAGGAAGCACTGCCACAACCGCCGCACCGCCCTCCTCCTAGACGCTCGATCATCATCGCCGTGGCCGCCGTGTCATTTTTCATCCTGGCCATTTTTGCCGTTTGGCAGGTTGGCAAGCCGTCCTTTTCTGTCGGTGCCCACGCATCGACCTCATCGCCGGCTGCCGACGCGGCGGAAAAGGCTGCAAATGGTGGCGACAGTGCCGAGCTCCCGCCGCTGGCTAGGTCCACGCCGACGGGCGACAAGTACCTGATCGGCGTGGGCAAGGCCGACATCACCGGCCCCGTGGTCGAGATCAACTTTGCCGGCTATGCGAGCCTGCCGCAGACTGGTACCGGCCTTCGTCAGCGCATCTATGCGCGCTCGTTCATCATCGGCGACGTCAGCAATCCTGACGACCGCTTTGTCTATTTGATTCTGGACGCGCAGTCGGGCGACGCCGCCGTGCGTCTCGGCATCCTCGAGGGCGTCGCTGCCCTGGGCTCTGACTACTCCGTGTACGGGATGGCCAACATCGCCGTGACCGGCACGCACCAGCACAGCGGTCCCGGCGCGTGGTTCAACTACCTCCTGCCGCAGATCACCAGCTTGGGCTTCAGCCAGCAGAGCTACCAGGCTATTGTGACGGGCGCCGTGCTGGCCATCCAGCGCGCGCACGAGTCGCTGGCCGAGGGCTACCTCGACGTTGGTACCACCAACATTACGGATGGCAACCTGTCGCGCAGCCTGTATGCCTACATGGCCAACCCGGCCGCCGAGCGCGCCCAGTACGTCGGCGCCACTGACGGCAGCACGGACACCACGATGACGCTGGTGCGCCTGCAGCGTGCATCCGACCTCAAGAACATTGGCGTGCTGTCGTGGTTCCCCGTGCACGGCACGTCGATGCTTGAGAACAACACGCACGTCACAGGCGACAACAAGGGCGTGGCCGCTTATTTGTTCGAAAAAGACATGGCGTCGGACCCCAACGCAGCGCCCGGATTTGTGGCCGGCTTCTCGCAGGCCAACGTCGGCGACACGACGCCCAACGTGCTCGGTGCCTGGTGCGACGACGGCTCAGGCCAGATGTGCAGCTACGAAAACAGCACATGCGCGGACGGCAAGTCCGAATCGTGCCACGGCCGCGGGCCCGAGTTCCAGAAGCTCGACCTTGGCGTGTCGAGCTGCTACGAGATGGGCCGGCGCCAGTACGCAGGCGCGCTCAATATTTATGTAAGACCAAAGTTGCCGTGCTGCTTTATAGTATGTTGTGCCCTGGCTAACTTGATAGAACGCTCTCACCACCTCCTCGACGCCCGTTGTCGGCACATCCGTCAAGTCGTACCACTTCTACCAGGACATGTCCTTCTTCCAGTTCCAGCTGCCCAACGGCACCGCCGTGCAGACGTGCCCGGCTGCCCTGGGGTACTCCTTCGCCGCTGGTACCACAGATGGCCCCGGTGACTTTGATTTCACACAGGCCGATTCGGGCAAGCCCAACGCCAGCCCGCTGTGGGCTGTGGTGGCCGATCTACTCCGCACACCGACTGCTCAGCAGAAAGCGTGCCAGTACCCCAAGCCCGTCCTCCTGGACGTGGGCGAGATGAGCGAGCCCTACGCCTGGTCGCCCAACATTGTCGACATGCAGGCCCTGCGCGTCGGCCAGCTGCTCATCATCATCTCGCCGTCCGAGGCCACCACCATGTCCGGCCGTCGCTGGCGCAACGCTGTGCACGACGAGGCGGCCGCGACATTCCTCAAGGGTGGTGCCGATCCTGTTGTCGTGCTAGGCGGCCCGGCCAACGTGTACGCCCACTACTGCGCAACCCCCGAGGAGTACGGCATCCAGCGTTACGAGGGCGCCAGCACGCTGTACGGGCCGTGGGAGCTGCCCGCCTACATTAATTTGACCGTCAGCAACCTGGCGTACCTGGCCCCCGACGCCACCGGTGCGCCGGCCGCCGGGCCTGCGCCGCCCGACAACCGCAAGACATCGCTGAGCTTCATCTCGCCCGTCGTCTTTGACGCCGCCCCGATTGGACAGTCGTTTGGCCAGTGCACCGCACAGCCGTCGGTTTCTTATGCTCCTGGCCAGGTCATCAACGCCACGTTTGTGGGCGCCAACCCGCGCAACAACCTGCGCCTCGAGGGTACCTTTGCGGCCGTCGAGCAGCTCAACAGTGCCGGCGTCTGGGAGCAGGTGCGCAGCGACGACGACTGGTCGCTGGTGTACACGTGGGAGCGAACGAACACGGTGCTGGGCTACAGCTCGGTGGTGATCAGCTGGGAGTCGGAGACGACGGCGGTTGCGGGCACGTACCGGCTGCGGTACTACGGCGACTCGAAGCCGCTGATCGGATCGATTTCTGCGTTCAGCGGCGCGAGCAACGCGTTCTCGCTGGGGGCGTGAGACCCGTCGTGGGAATGAACAGAGGAGGAAAGTAATCATACGATATGATATGAGGAACATGAGAATATGGATTGATGATTTTTGAAAGGAAGTGCAATTGGGAGAGCTACGAAAACAAACGCCGTCGTGAACATACATAACCCCCCACCTAGTTGTATATAATAATAAAAATGTCGACGAAAAATACACCGTGTCTGTTACCACCTACGAACTCTCCGTCTCGTCGCCGCTGTCGCCGGGCCATGGCGGGTCTGCAATCCGCCGGAACACGGCCACAAACTTTTGCCCGCCGTTGCGCGACACCTTTTTGCCCTCTTCCGTCGCCGTCCGCATGATGCGCACACACGGGTCGCCCTTTGTGTCGTCATTTTCGTCCACGACCTCCTCCTCCTCCGGCGGCACCCGCTCAAACGACGGGTGCGCCGCGAAATGGCCCACCATCCACTTGTGCAGGTCCTCCACGTCCGTGATCGTGTACACCCGGCCCTCCTCCGGTCGCAGCACGTACGCATACTCTGTCGCCAGTGTCGGTGACACAATCCGCGCCTTGTGCTTGCGCGCCTTGAAGTGCGGGTCGGGGAAGCACAGGAAAATCTTTCGTAGCTGGCCCTTCCCGAAGAAGTTGGGCAAGAACTTCATCGTATTAGCCCGCACGCAGGCAACGTTGGCGTACATGGGCTTGGCCGTAGGGTTCGTAGCATCGCGGTTCTGCGCGCGCAGGGCGTGGATGCGGTTCTGCACAAACTCGGTGACGTGGTCGCGGATCTCGAGTCCCAAAACAAGGGTGGCGGGCATGGCGGGAGCTAAGCCGACCAGCAGACCGCCGAAGCCGCAGCCAATGTCGGCGACCTCGACGAGCGGGCCGGCCGTTGTCGCTGTGGAGGAGGACGTAGTCGTCGCCGTCGTCGTCGTCGAGGCGGGGTCTTCCTTGTCGCTCGAGGGGAAGAAGTCGGGGTAGAGCGACGGCCAATCCATGGTCTCGGGGCTGGCGGGGCTACAAGATGTTAGCGGACGAAGAAGGAGAAGAGGGCATATCTGGGCCGCCACGTACTACACCAGGTTGTGGTCGGAGAAGGGGTTCGCGTGCGCGCGCTGCCGGTAAAACTTCTTCTGGGGCAGCTCTGGCACCGAGCCGTCCTCGCGCGGCTGCTTCTGCGCGAGCAGGTAGGTCTCGCGTTTTAAACGTTTCGCCATGGTGTGTGTGTGTGTTGAGAAAAAAGGACGAGGGATAGTCCTGTGGTTGATCCAATGGTGGTCAAGGCAAGATGTGGTCGAAGACGACGTCAAAATTGTCTAGACTTTTTTTCTGGCCGATGCTTATCGATAAGACTTCGAGATGGGTGTGGGGGAGCGGAACATCCACTAAACGCCATCTGCACCCACTAATCTTCAGCGGTCAAAGCACGCTAAAAGCTTGTGCTGCCTTAAACATCTAGATCGTCAACTCTCGTCGACCAACGGAGCATTACTCCGTACAAACAAACAATTCCGCAACCGCCTTCGAACAACGGCGCCTCCTCCACATACTTGGGTCGCCACAACCGCCTTCGCCATGCCGCAAGACCCCGACCTCTATGGCCAACGGAAGGCCAAGAAGAAGAAGACGGAGCTGGGCCTGTCCAACACGCTCGACTTTGCGTCCCAGCTGCAGTCGCTGATCAAGGCAAAGCCAAAGAGCAGCAGCAGCAAGTCAGGCGCGGCCAGCGGCGAGAAGAGGAGCAGCACACCCTTGTTCTCGTCGTCGTCCAAGAAGAGCAAGACGTCAACGTTAGCAGACAAGACGAGCAAGACGAGCAAGACGGCGCCCTGGAACAAGCGCCCACCACCGGGCGCCGCCGACGCCGAGCTCGACGACGCCGAGCGCGAGCGCATCCGGCGTAACATGGCCGCCAAGGCCCACCGCTACGCCCAGATGCAGCGCGGCGACTACATCCCGCGCGAGGGCGAGGTGGCGTCGCTCGTCGACTTTGACCGAAAATGGGCGGAGAAGAGGAGCGGCGGTGGGCGGAGCGACAGTGAGGACGCGAGCGACCGAGACATTGTCGACATTGACGACAGGCAGAGCGACGACGACAGCGGTGGGGGTGGCAACACCGAAATGGTCGAGTACGTCGACGAGTTTGGCCGCACGCGCACCGTCTCCAAGGCCCGCCGCGAACGCGATCTGCTCCGCCAAGAACGCGCCAAACGCGCAGCACAAGACCTGGCCGACATGCGCGCGCGCCCGGAGCCGCCGCCGGACGAGTCGCGTCTCATCTTTGGTGACGTGATTCAGACGGAGGCCATCGAAGCGGCTGTCGATCGGCCGGCGCCGTGGAAAGGAAGTGGTGAGGGCGAGGGCGGCGACGAAGTGGCCCCCACGCACTACCGCGCCCAGGACGACGTGCGCACGCGCGGTGCTGCCTTTTACGCCTTTGCCACCGACGACGAGAAGAAACGTGCAGAGCAGATGCAGGCGCTGGCCGACGAGCGAACCAAGACGGAGACGGCACGAGCAGAGCGGAGTGCCCAATTGGACGCGCGAAAGCAAGAGATGGCGGCACGGCGGGCAGCGCTGGCGGAGCGGAAAGCCAAGAAGCAGGCAGACAGCTTCTTGGATGGGCTGGGACAAGACCTCTTTGCAGGTGGCGGCGTTGGCCGTGACGGCGATGCAAGTAAGGCATGAATATGGGAGGAAGACGAGCATACACATGATTTACGATAATATATAAGCACACACAATGATACCCAACAGCTTTTCACCAATATGATAGGGGTTACAAATAAGACAAAAGGATGATAAATTTTCTACCCAAAAAGGATCGAAAGGTGAAGAAAAACAAAAGGCCGGGCCGCTTCGTGGCCGACGTGCCCAGCTCGCGCGAACGCTAATAATGTACATATATACAAAGAATGTGTAAAAGAAGACGCATCGAAGACGAAGGGAAAAGAAAAAAAAGGTAAACAAGAAGATGGAAAAGAAGAAGAATGAAAGGGTTGGTAAGAAAGGGAAGAAAGCGCGTATGCGTCTATAGCTTCTAAGTGGCATGTGGCTCTCCATGACGAAACGAAGGAAGAAAGGGGGCAGAATTGAAAAGCAATGGGACACCAAGGGTGGCCCTACTGCACAGTCCGCTCGATCAGGTCGCGGTACATGGCCTTGACGTCCTGCACGTCGGCCCGCAGCTCCTCGACCAGCTCGCTCTTCTCGCCCAGCAGTTCCAGCGTCGTGTCGTACCGCGCCTGCAGGTCGCCCACCTGCACCTCCAGCTCGGTCACGCGCGCGACCGCCGCCCGCCCGGACTCGGTGTCCTTGATCAGCTGCAGCACCTCGGTGCGCGCCTCGTTGCGCTGCTTGGAGATGCGTGCCAGCTCCTCGCGCGCCGCGACCTTTTCGCTTTCCAGGCGGCGGATCGCCGCGCTCATACGCTCGACGAGCTGCACCGAGGGCCCCGCGGCCACCGTCGACACCGACACCATGTCCTGCAGCAGCGCCTGCTGCGGCGACGCCGAGCGCTCCATGCCGTCGAGGGGGTCGTCGTGGTCGACCGTGGGCGTCGTGCTGTTGGCCGTCGTCGTCGTGGCGCCGCCGGCCGGGATGGAGTTGACAAGGGAGGCGTGGCGCTGCGGGTAGGCCTGTTGCTGCTGCTGGGCGGCGGAGAAGGACGGGTTGTGGTGCGACGACGACGTCAGAGACCCGGCGCCGCCTGTCTCGGTCGTGGGGCTGAAGACCTGCGGCAGGCTGCCGCTGTTGCTGCCGCTAACGAGCAAGCTCGACAATGGCCGGTTGCCAGGTGGCTGGCCCGAGGGCCGCCGCAGCGAGAAGCGTTCGGTCGGGTCGTCTTGGCTCGAGGGCGCCGACGCTTTGCGCAGCTTGTTCGACAGGCCCTGGAAGCCCAGAAGCTCAGAGCTCCAGGTCCGCGACGGGTTCGGAAACAGCGGCGTCTCGGGCCGGCTGTTGCTGCCGCGGAGTTGTGGTGGAATGGGCGACTGAGGCAGGCCCTGGATGTTGGGCAGGCTCTCGAGCCAGTTGCCGCGGTCGTTGGCGTCACCGCGCCGGTCGCGCTCGCCGTGGTGCTTGTCCTCCTTCCAGGCGGCCTTTTGCTGGACGGCCTCGTCGAGTTCGGTCTTGAGTTGGTCCCGTGCGGCCTCGGCCTCTTCGGCCCGCTTCTTCAGGGCCTCGATCTGGGCCTCAACCGCCCCGGCGTCTTCCTGAGCCTTGGGCAGCTTGGAGCGTACCTCCTCCAGGTCTTCTTCGTTGCGCTTAGCACGGAGGGCCTAGTTTTGTTAGTTTTATTGACAGTTCTTGAGTTGTCGAGGGTACTAGTGTACTTACAGCATCGCGGGCCTTCTTGCGCATGTCCGACTCTCGCTGGAGCGCCTCGTCACGCTCCTTTTCGAGGTTGGACACACGCGCCAACATCGTCGTCTCGATGCCCTGCCAGTTGTCGCTCGCAATCGAGTACTGCGACTGCAGCGTCTCGACCTGGCGCATCAGCTTGGCGTGCGAGTCGCCAATGGCGCCCGAAGATACTTCCTCGGCACGGCCGCGCATCGCCTCCAGCTTGCTCTCCACGATCTGCACCTCGGCCTGCAGCTCCAGCTCGACCGTGCGCGTGCGCTCGGCCGCCTTGTCGGCCTTCTCCTGCCACTCCCTGATCTGAGCCTTGGCACGGTCGGCCGCCAGCGACTTTTCGAGCTGCGCCGTGGCCACCTGCTCCTCGAGCTCCTTGACCCGCTGGCGCTCCTTTTCGAGGGCAGCGTCGTTGATCTTGACTTTCATCGCCTCGGCGTGCTCGTTGGCGGCCTTGACTTGCTGCTTGAGGTCCGCAATGGTGGCGTCCTTGGATACGGCGTCGGACCGGAGGCCCTCGAGCTCCTTTTGCACCTGACTCAGTCGCTTGTGGGACTCCTCCTGGGCGCGCTCGAGCTCGGTGGCCCGCCGCGCGCGCACCCGCAACGTCTGCAGCTCGCCCTCGGCCTTGGTCCGCGCCGTCTTGAACTCGGCAATCTCCTTCTCGTCGTCACTAATCTTGACGCGCAGTTTTTTGAGGATCGACCGGTGCTTCTCTTCCATGACGCTCAGGTTCTTGCCTTCCAGCATGATCTGCGCAATCTTCTGGTCCTTTTCGGCCACCTTCTTCTCGAGGCTGCCGGGGGCCGCTGCCTCCGACGTCTTCTTGGCGGCCTCGGCGGCCTCGCGGGCTAGGTACTGCACTTTCGCCTGCAGCGCTTCTGTCTTTTCGGTGTGGTGGTGGATTTCGTCTTGGTGCTGGCGCCGCTCTTCCAGCAGCTCGGCCTCGAGTTGCTTGATACGCGACTCACGGACCTCGTCGAGGGCGGCGGCGTTGGCCGCCGTCGGTTGTGGTGCAGGCACGGCATCGTCTGTCGCTGTCGCTGTCGCTGCCTCGTCGGTGGCAGATGTCGTCAGTTCCGGTGTGGATGTCGTTGCAGCTACGTTTTCGCTCGCTGTCGCTGTCGCACTCTCCTTGGCGGTGGCTGTGCTCGTTTCTGTCGCTGGCTGGCTTACGTCTGTTGACGGCTTCTCGCCATTTGTCGCTGATGCCGGTGCTGCTGTATCGTCTTTTGTATCGGTGGTCGACTCGAACGATGGCCGTTTGCTGCCGTCGGTGGACTTCCGAGCCGCGGCCGTCTCGCTCGTTGTGAGGGCGTCCTTGGAACCGCTCGCGGCACTATCGATCGATGCTCGGCTTGGGATATCGAGGCTCTGTCGTGGGCTGGTCGCCGCGGAGGCGGAGGCTGCCGAGCTCCCGAGACTCGGAGATGGTGCGCCGCTCTTGGCGGCCACGGCTCGTGCCAGTCGTTCCTGTAGACGGTCGTTTGTGCGGTTCGAAGACCCTGACCGTGGTGTGTCTGGGGATGGGTTAGCAGTCGATGGTGGGAGGGGAGATCACGGCATAAGGAGGGAGAATGAGGCAGGACGCACTCGTTTTTGCCGGGCTAGCTGCTGCCAGTTTTGCTGGCGGTTTCTGTTCCTGCTGCTTTGCCGCGTCGTCTGCCTCGGACAGAATCGTGTCGAGGCGGGCTTCGACGCCGGCTACCGCCTGGGACAGCAGCGAGCCCCATCGCGTGCCGCCGCCCTTGGCGGACGAGGACGACGCCATGGCTCAGACGGGCGCGCCGTTGCGGGTGTTGGCTGGGGTGTGTTTGTGCAGTCCTCCTCCTGGCCTCGCTGTGCCGTCGCAATGCACGTCGGGCGTCGGGTCACGGTGAAGAAGGGTCGTCAGGGGTTCGTCTGTCGGTGCTTGCCGCCTGATGGCGAGAGCATTGGTCGCGAGGGAGGGCGTCGAGCAGGGTGCAATTGATGCAATCGCGGCGTAAAGCTCGTGGGAAAGGCTGGCAGAGCTATCGTGCGCCCCCTATTCCCAGGACGTGAGATGCTTGGCTCGTCGTCGATGACCGTGGTGTCTTTGGTCGTTTGGACGTGGCCTCTTTTCGTCGGTTGCTCCGTTATGCTGGAGACAGGTCCGCAATGGCGACGTCAATGAAAATAAAAATGGCGTTGGACCCCAGATATCGGGAGACGTTGCGATTACGAGTCCCTGGGGGCATGGGGGTTCCAATTCGTCGCTACCTGGGGCGTGCGTGCGTACGTCGTAGGCGGGCGTCGTGTGGGTGGTGTCGTGTCTGCAGTCTGCAGCAATACGAAAATAAGACCAAATAAGACGCTGGACGGTTGGCGCCTGCCTTTCGTGCCCAGGCTGATGCTGTGGGTCCACTCCCTGCGCGTTTGACAGACTCGTAGCGGGTTGCTCTTACCTGCTTCGAGCCTGCGACCAGGTTCAGATCCCCCGAAAGCGCACATAATAAAAGCGGGGCCTCGACAAGGCACAACTGGAACTTGCACAGACGAGACGAGACCCGGACACAGTAAGCCAGTGGCCGCGTCCGCACTGTAAAGGCCGAAAGTAGGCTAGCGCCGACGAACACTGTGTGCCCCGAGAGCCAGCAAGAACCCCGTGGTCTCACAGAGCTCTCGCAAGCTCCATGCCAGTGGAGGAAGGAGCATCTCGCCCTTTCGCTCTTTACGTCGTTTTGGCCGTTTTGGTCGTTTCCGTCGAGAGCGGCCCAAAACACGGGCGGGACTCATGGCGAGACCCCAGAAGCCCCGAAAGGCCCCAAGAGCGTCCCAAAACGGGCACTACAGCCGTTGATTGACGCAGATAATACTCGAAAGCAGCAGGCGATGGTCCTCTAGAGCCGCCTAGAGCCACATGAAGACAGCTGTAGCGTCGGGCCGGATAGGTCGGGCGCGAGGCCAAGCATCCCAGTCCAGCGGCACGCGCCTTTCTGTACTGCATTTTGCTGGCGTCAGTCACCGCCGAGCAATGCATTTGCCTATGCTTGACGACACTACAAGGCGATACGTTGTATTGCTGTGCTGTGGATTTGTAAAAGAGAAGCCATTAGTTTATGTGCGAAAGGCCGAAAAGAAAAATAGGAAATAGGAAGGTCCATGAAGCTTGTATCTGTGCAGCCCCCTTCCCACCGCTCTCCTCCTTCGTTGCTTCCCCGTCCGGTAGTTTCCTTTTCTCTCCTTCTCTTTTTTCTCGGACTTCTCTTCAGCTCTTTTCCTGCCTTGCCAAAAGTTCGTCTCCTTTCTTTCGTTGGTCGTTCTTCGTTTCGACCTCGCTCGTTCTTTCCCAGACCGCCGGGAGCTCGGCATCACGACCCGAAACGGCAAGTGCGTCGTCACCGTTCCTTCCCCCGCGCCGTCTCATCCTTTGAAATCGGAGCACGCTCACCGGTCCTTCCTTCCTGTGCCTGTCGTTTTACGGTATTTTGTTCTTCTTGGTGAGCGAAAAAAACACATGTGCACTCGGATATGCGGCCAAGCGCAATCCGGACGCAGCTTCCCATGCAGTCTATATCCCGCTCTTTCCTTTTCTTTTTCTTTCCGTTCCGTCCTAGGTCGCCATAGCTGTTCGAAGCTTGGCACCTGCCGGCCTGCCACCTCTAGCTCTCGCTGCTACCGCACGCTTGCGCCGTGATTGGGCCAACGCCGCATTCTTCACAAGCTTGGGGTCAGGCCTTCTCTCCACGTATCCCTTTCCAGCCCTTTTGCCACCACAAGCCATTGCCACCATTTAACGTCACCTCGTCTTGTCCCATGCATCTTTAGAATCTATATTCTGATCCTTTTTTTTCTGGCATTTTTGGTTATCTTTGTCTGGCCGCGCTGCCTTTGAGAGCGCACAGCTTGCTTACACCCGTCCTGCATAGCTCCGATCCCCCAACCGCCAGCCGCCAGCCGCCAGCCGCACATCCACACAATGTCTTCCTTTTTGCAGATCCCGTACCGGGAATCCCGACACGGCGTCTGGGGCGACCAGACATCGACACTCAACTGGTGTGAAGAGGTGCGTTTTTACTTTCATTCTTTCCGTGGTTTTCCCATGTGCCGCATTCCGTCCGATCGATCTTGCAGGATGTCGTATTGCTTGTGATCTCGTATCTGGATCCTGGCACAACGGCCGCATCCCGGTCGGTCCAGGTCTTGGCAACGGCTCATCCCCTGCAAAGGCCCCGGTGTAGTACGGGGTAATACTTTGTGCGACGTGACGACACCAAGGCGGCCGAAATGACGAATCTCGGCTAACCCGTGCCAGGACTACAACATCACATATTACTGCGCCGAGTTGGTGAACAGCGTAACCAACCTCATGTTCATATGGCTGGGCATCCGGGGCATTCGCGACTGCATCCGCTTCCGGCACCGGCCCGTCTTCGTCGTCGCCTGCATCGGCTACATTGTCGTCGGCCTGGGCTCCATAGCCTTCCACACGACTCTGAAATGTGAGTCCCCCTCCCTGCTTTTCTTGTCCTTCTCAAAACCCTCCCTAACGTACCAGACTCTATGCAACTCGCCGACGAGCTGCCCATGATCTATGCCACATGCATCATCGGTCACGCAACGTTCTCGTACGGCAAGTCGCCCGCCGTCTCCAAACTCATCGGTCTCGGTCTGTTCAGCCTCGGCCTGCTCATTACGGTCGTCTACCACGTCACCAAGGAGCCCGTGTTCCACCAGGTCTCGTTTGCCTGCCTGACGATCGCCGTCGTGTTCCGCAGCATGTACGACATGGAGAAGCAGCTGCGCCCGGCCCTCAAGATCCGGAGTCCCGAGCGTGCGAGCGGCATCATGCTGCAGATGTGGAAGATGAGCCTCTCGGGCATCGGCCTGTTTTTGGTCGGCTTCTTCATCTGGAACATGGACAACATCTTTTGCTTGTACCTGCGCTCATGGCGTGACATCCTGCTGCTACCGTGGGCGATCATTCTTGAGGGCCATGCCTGGTGGCATATTTTTACTGGACTTGGTATGTTTTCCCCCTGTTACCTTTTCCATGTTTCTAAATCGTCCCGCTAACTTGATTCAATAGGCTGTACGTACAACGCCTCAAGAACCGATACCGTCTTCTTTTGTCTTCTTTTGTCTTCTTCCGTTCCCCCATATCCCCTCATATGGTCTTTTACTAACTACTCCACAGCCTACTACTTCATCATGTGGCGCATGTGGCTGCACACGTGTCTTGACGGCAAGGAGGACGAGTTCGCGCTGCAGTGGAAGTCACCTCTGACCTCGATCCCCCGGATCGTGCCCGTGTCCGACATTGAACGGGCAAGTGGCTCGTACAAGGGACGCCGTCTCGATTAAATCTACGCGAACAGCAAACGATAAACGACAGACGGTAAACAACAAACAACAATTACGGTGTATATCCATATCCATACGACAGACTTTTTCTTGCCTTCTTTTTGGCGACTTTATACTTTTAGCACGGTTTGACAACTCCGGCGTTCTTTCCTCGGGTGTTCTTCTCTTTTTTTTTTTGGATAGGAATTTTGTTTGAGGAGCCACAACGATAGAGAATAGATAGAGATGTTTGGGTGATGCTTGTTTGCCACATGAAATAAGAGCTCAAAATAAATATAAAGATACCAAGTTCAAGCAAAGCTGTGAGGGGGCAAAAGAGTCAGCTTATTTTTGCCGTCGTCGAACACGATACCCTGTGTGACACTCGCTAGCGAGATGAGTCGCGCCCCATGTAAGATATAATGGCCTTGTCTAGAACACGAGCAAGAAGTGTATGTCTTGTCGTCCAACTGGAAGACCGTGTCTCTCGACTACTTGCGGCCTTGGGTGAGATAAAGACTGGCACTGTGGTGAACTTGGCCGACGCCGTTGGTTAGACAGACGTTCAAAAAGACGGTGTTCCTGATCCTGATAGTCGGTCACATCAAGACAATCAGAGACTGCCGAGTGCATTTTAATGTACGTCGTTCAAGGTCGGCCGTTCCCGTTCTGCTCGTCTGCCGCGTGTTTGGTGTTGTAGTGTACTTTGTATGACTCGCTGTGCGTTGGCGCACTGTACGGGCGCCAAGACCAATAAACGAGCCCACAGACCGCTCGCGCTTTATCATGGCATTTGGTGGGGGGTGTGGTCGGCGTTAAATTTTGCTGACTGTTCAGGGCAGGCACCAGAGGCACCAGCACGTTTTGGCGGGGGTAATCTGTGAAGCTCTCCCGCAATAGCTTCAAATAGGGGAACCCTGAACGTATTGCTTCCTCCGGCCCCCGTCCACGACCTCCGTGCTCACTCTCCGACCAGCCGTTCCTTCAGCCAACTTGCTCTCTCTCGCCTGTCCAATTTGACCTCCCTCTCCTCACCTTTTCGTCACCGCCGCCAACATGTCGCTGTCCAACGAGGCCCTGCAAAAGGTTTGACAGTCGTGTCCGAGAAGAGCAGCCCCATTGTTGAGACCACAGCTAACCTTCTATCCCCTCAACAGCTCGTCCGCGAGATCGAGACCCAGGCCGTTCAGGCCCAGCAGCAAATCACCATTGCGCGGTCCCAGGTCGCCGGCAAGCAGCGCGAGATGCGCCTGGCGCAGCTGACCCTCAAGGAAATGGAGTCGCTGCCCACTTCGACGGCCGTCTACGAGGGCGTCGGCAAGATGTTTGTCGCGGAGCCCGTGACGTCGCTCAACGATAAGCTGGGCAAGCAGATCAAGACACTCGAGACGGACGTCGAGGGTTTGGGGAAGCGGCTGCACTACCTCGAGACGACGGCCAAGAACAGCCAGGAGCACATTACGCAGATCCTGCGCCGGGGCGGGGAGTCGGCGTAGGCAGGATGGCCCAAACCTACGGAGGAGAATCAACAGTGGCAAGCCGAGAGGGGACGACGACAAGAAGAAGGAAACATGGCCACGGCCATATTGTCGTCCCTGGTTCGGCGCTTCGCAACAACAGAGCACGCGCTTCGAGGCGAGAAACGATCCAGCCAACCCACCCGACCCATTCTCTGACCTCCACCTCCGGCCTCGACCTCCAAAACGAACCTTAAGATCTTTTTATGCAATACAACCGCCTTACCGCTCCTACAATGGTAACGACGATCGTCTTGGGCACACGTCAACAGCGCACGACCTAAACGCCATCGCTCGCAAGGCCCGACCCGGAAGAGCAGCCGGTGTTGGCCAGAGCGGCTGGTACGAGCGCCCATTATGGGAGAAAAGAAAAAGGAGAACAGGGGCAAAAGGGGTGCAGAACAGCGGGTACCAAGGAGAGGCTCATCTTGTGAGGCTCAACGAGCACAGGGTAAGAGTACAGCATAAAGCCGGGTAGGGGCAGAGGCCGGTGTAAGATGCATAGACATACATAGCCCTAGCTCACGACGTTCGACGTGTGACGTTCGTACTGAAATCTTATGAGTTTTGACGTGGACGAAGCATTTGACAAGAGGCAAGAGGGGCAGTGTCTACCTTTCTGCCTTTTTGTTGGTTTGACAAGGTGCTGTGAAACAGAAAGGATTCGTTCGGTTTCTTGCCTGGACTGCCGTTGGGACGTGAGCTGTCCGCAGCAGTGGCAATGTAAGCGGCACTCTCTGTTTTCTGGTGATTTCGAAACGTGAATAACCGACAGGGTGTGGCCAGGACACGACCAGCCATGTAGAGGCCGGCGGCTGGGATGAATATAGGAGTAGGAATGAAGTACGGCCAGACAGAAAAGCGCACTATTCTGTTGAAGAAACGGTGCCAGATAAATAAACAAAACAAACAATAGACGAAAAGAGCCGGCAATAATACAAACTTGACAAAACTTCACATGGAAAATGAGGCGACAAAAAAAAGAACATTTTAATGAAACATAAAATAAAATACGAAATTGAGGCCACAGAGCACAGAGCACAGAGCCCAGCACTTACCGCAGCTTTTGCCTGCCACAACGTGACAACTCTATCAGCCGCAGCCCCCCATCAGCCCTACCGCCGTTGCCCCTCCTGTCCCCTCCTGTCCATTCCCATTCCCCTCTTTGGTGCGGTGGCCCCGGCGCGTTTCGAAACAAGCACCTGCGTACGGTATCGCAATTTCCCACAGCATTGGCGCTGGGGCTGGGCATCACGAATCACGATCGGGCCTCTGCCTGCCAACGTCTTCGGCGTCCACTTTAAACAGAGCACGCATGGATGCTCGTGGTATGATCCCAAATTCAGATAAATTCAGACGGCTGGCCCGGCTACCAGCTTCGGCGGTCCAGCCCCCGTCCACCGCGATCCTTTTGTCTGTTCGCTGTTCATTGTTGAGGCTCTTGTCGTTGTGTGCTCCTTTTTCGATTTGCTCGGTTCACCTTCTGCAGACAATCCCTGCTTTTTCTCATTTTCTTATTTTCTTTTTCTTTTTTCTCTTTTCTTCCCCTGCCCTCCTCCCTCAGCCACCCATCGCCGACGCAAGCAGACGCGCATCATCAGAACCCAAAGTAAAATGCTTCCGGTCTCTGCCCAACCACAGCCGTCCCTTGCTTCCTCTTTCACCTTGTGGGCTTCCGTTCGAAGAGCACCGATTTTGACGCTCGAGCGCCCCTCTCGAAAGACCCCTCCATCCTGTCGCCGCATCCTTGCAGTCTGCAGTAGTCAACAGAAGAAAATACTTACAAATGTGCAGAAGGCCCAATAACGTCAACAGAAAGCCCAGGCCTCGGTCCTGTTGTATTATTGCTTACGCTCCCCCCACTTGGGCTGCAGCAATATGCACCTGCAACCATGTTTGGTTTTTTCTCTCTCTTCTTCTTTTTCCAGACCAACCACAACAGCCGGACTGCCCGTCGGCCCAAGCCTACTTCCAACCTCCCTCTTCCTTCTGCTCCCCTCCACCCCACCATCACATCACGCCCCAAAACCGGTGCAAGCGAAGAGCCGCCCCTCCTCTCCCCTTCACTTCTCTGCACTTGAGCCCCCCTCGTGTCCCATTGTTGACTTTCTTGTTGCTGCTGCTGTGAAGGCACCTGCCGACCGGACCTGGCCTTGTGGGTAGTGGCCGAGCCAACTCCAACTGGACCCTGTCGTGTGGTGTGGTCACCCGTCCCCCCCTTCTTCGTTCGTTCGCCCTCTCGTGTCTGGCCCAGTCCAGTCAGTTGCTGCTTCTGCCTTCGAGCAGGCCTGGCCAAGCCCAGCCGTTCGTATGTCGTATGCAGGTCATCTTCCACCTCTCCTGTTCGCCGTCTGCATCATCGCCCATGAACAAGTAGCACCTTGTAGAGTCTCATTTTGCCTTCCGGCTTCTGGATGTCCATGCAACAGGAGGCCGCAGATCGCACCCGTCCAGCAGGTCAGACCGCCAGAATGGCAAAATACCCTCCTTCCACCACCTGTTGAAGGGAGACTCGGAGGGAGAACGCACTGAGAAGAAAAAAAAGGCCCCCATCTGCGCCTCTACGCCTCTAAGCCTCTCCCGCACCCTCGCTCCTCGCTCCTCGATGCCCTCCCCTCGCATCGTCTTGCTGTCTGTTCAGCTCTGTTGCGCACATTTCTGACACAACCCGCATAATCCAGAAGGGGGTCGTATCTGGCCGTCCGCCGAAATGTTCTGTTATTTTGTTAGTCGGGTACCAACATATGTCTCCGTCCCTGCCCTTCGAGCCCTTTTTTGCTGCTCTTTCCGCTCGCGCATCCTTCCATTGCCACGACCAGGTGTGTGATCCTTCCGCCAAGGCCTGCTCGGCCGTCATGTCCCGCCTTAGCAGGAGCGACCCAATACCCGCTCTCTGCCTTTTTCTTTCTTTCTCTGCTTCTGTCTCCTTCCCTCTCGCTCGGCTCGCCCTCCCTACCTCTTCTCCCTCCCTGCATTTCCGCATTTTGTGCTGCCTCCCTCGCACCTTCCCTCCCATCTGCCACTCTTGCCTCGTACAAGCAGTGTAGGCAGTCGTAATATTAGCCCGTCCGCTGTAAGATGCGCCTTCCCCTTCGATTCGGGTTCTCATACGCTCTTTCCCTTTAACCAAGCCTTGCCGGGTGGTACATGCATGCGCCATACTGTCTGCACTTTCCCTCTTTGTACATCCCTCTCGTAATATGCACCTTCTCCTCTCCCACACCCCCCATTTCCACTTTCCGCGCTTCCACTTCCCACGCTGCTGCACCTCCTGCCCTATGTACTGCGTCCTTGCTGCAAAGCCTCCGATCGTGCTTGCCCGCTTGACGATAATAAATGGGGCAGTTGCGCCGCATCCACCCCGCCTCCCAGCCTTTCCTTCCCTCTTCTGCCCCCCCTCGTCCCCTCCTCCTCTTTTCCCCTTCCCCCTTCCCCCTTCCCAGTTACGAGGGCCCCCTTCATGTCGTAGCGTGTGTCAAAATTTGCCTACATCCTGACATTTGATTCTTATTTTCTCTTCTTCCTTTCTTTTTCCGCTCCTAACATCGTCTGTTCTTTTCCTTCTTTTTTTTCACTCTCCCGCCTCCTACTTTATTTACGATCGCGCTTTTGTTTAGTTTTGTTTACGTTCGCCCCTCTTTTCCAGTTATTAACTGTTAGGAGGACCCCTCTTTCTTCACTCTCCCCGCCTCGGCCTATCACCCTCTCTGACAAACCGATTAAAGCGTAGCACGCGCGCTCGTCGCCACATCTTTTCTTTTCTATTCGTTTGTTCACAAATAAAAAAGACAGGAGAAAACAAATCTGTTTGCAACGAGGCACACCTCACCGACACAACCCCTTCGCTTTGGTCGACCGCTCTCCTTCCATTTTCGCCCACCATGAGCAGATATCGCGATTACGACGACGAAGACGAGATTGACGTGCGGGTCTACCATCGCAACAAGGAGGCGTCGCCGCCGCCGCCCCGCGTTGTCGCTCGCCCGCCGCCGCCGGCCGTCCGCGGCTACTATGCCACCGGCCCCGCCTTTTTGGCCGCGGAGCGCACCGTGGCCACGCGCCCGCGCTCCCGGTCCCGTGAGCGCCGCTCCAGCCCGCCGCCCGTGATCATCAACAACTACAACACCCAGCACTCGGACGACGATGACGACTCGGGTCACCACGGCCACGGCGGCGGCCAGATGGTGCCCCGCCGCCAGGGCCGCTCGCACTCGCGCGCGCCCTCGAGCGACTTTATGACGCGCGAAGAGTACGAGCTCGAAAAGGCCCGCCGCGAGCTGCACGATCTCAAGCTGCGCCAGGCGCAGGCCAACGAGGAGCTCGAGCTGCACGTCCGCCGCAACGACCGCGAGGAGTGGGAGCTGCAGCAGGCGCGCCACGAGATTTCGCAGTTCCGCGCCGAGGAGCACGACCGCGAGCGCAAGATCCGCCAGCAGGAGGAGGCCGACATGGCGCGGGCCAAGCGCGAGCTGGACGTCATCAAGGCGAACCAGGACAAGGAGCGCACGGAGCGTCTGCGCGAGAAGGAATACAAGAGCCAGGCCGAACTGGAGCGGGCCAAGCGGGAGCTCGAGGACATTCGGCGGCGCGAGGACCGCGAGCTCGAGGAAAAACGCATCAAGAAGGACCTGGAGCTCAAGGCGCTGGAGGCGCAGAAGAAGGCGCAGGACGAAAAGGACCGGCGCGACAAGATGGAGAAGGAGGCGATTGAGCGCTACAAGGTCAAGGAGGCCGAGCGCATTGCCAAGGCAAAGGCCGAAAAGGAAGAAAACGAGCGCGAGTACAAGCGGCGCCTGCAGGAGGACCTGCTGCGGTCGGGTGTCGACGAGAAGGACATCAAGGCCATTCTCGACAAGAAGTCGGTCAAGCCGGAGAAGAAGGATGAGAAGAAGCAGCGCACCGACATCAACATTGAGATTGGCGGGCCCGTGGCCGTACCCCAGCGGCCGACCTACACGCGCATGGCGCGCCGCCACCTGTCCATCGAGACGCTCAACTACTACCACATCGACTTTGATTACGATCAGGTGAGTCCCAACCAGCGGTACTTTCAATCCGAAAGAAAGAGACAGAGACTAACAAAACATCAGGATCCCGAGTATGTCCTCGTCAAGCGCTGGGTCCCCGAGGACGAGCGCCAGTACTGGTGGCAGCACACCAAGACGATCCGCGAGAGCCGCAAGGTTGTGCTCAAGATCGAAGACGGCGGCAGCCGGCACCACCACCACCACCTGGAGCCCGAGTTCGAGTGGGTGCGCAAGAAGGAGCGTAGACGGAGCCGCAGCAAGTCGCCTGGTCTATTGATGTACCTGGCCGGCGCCAAATAAAGGAGGACCGACGTCTCCTTTTCTTGACTCTGACTTGTTTACGCCTTCTTTGTTTGCCTTTACGTTTTACGTCGTGCTTCTTCTTCTTTTTATTTATTCTCTCTTCTTTTTTTTTGAATATGGAAACGTTTGGAAGGGGGAAATTGGATCTACATGGGAAATGTTGTTATCGTCTTTTTTTGGTTATGCAACTTGTTGGTGGACGTTGAAGAGTGTAACGGGGAGACAAGAAGCGGGCAAAGGTAAAGAAGAAAAGACAAAAGACTCTTCTCTCCTACCCCGTTGATTTTTTACATGTCTTTATTGTCTTTTTTGGTATCTATTATATCCCAACTTTTCCTACCGTCCCAGTTTCGTGCTATTTACATGGAGTAAAGTTGTTTCTTTTTTGGCCATCCCCTTTTATGCCCCCTTGTCCCTTGACGCCGTTTTAAATGGTAAGAAAGATTGAAAGCCCCGTCAGAATGCAAATCCCAACACAACGCGACAGTAATACAAGAACCGCCTGGAGGTGGCTCTTACAAAGGAAAAAAAAAGAAAGGGAGATTATCACAGTCGAAACGACAGGCGAAAACCATCTCATCCGCGTTATAACGCCTCCTTCTCGCTGGCCCCGTTGGCTGCTGCTGCCGCCGCCCACCGAATCTCAGCCCGCCGGATCAGCTCCTCGTACACCGTCCACGCCAGCGCCGAGCTCATTGCTTTCCGGCTCATGCGCAGCGCCAGCCCGTTCCACATGGACCGCACGCCCTCCTCGGCCAGCATTCGCCGCGCCGCGTGCAGCATGTTGCGGTACCGCTGTGGCTGCAGCTGGATGCGCGTCTTGACCACGTCAAAGGGGTTGGATACGGCCGAGCACATCGCCGCCGCCAGGATGCCCGACGAGAAGTTGATGGCCGCTGCGCGCGAGACGCCCATATTCTCCACGCCGATGGCCTTACCCCCTTTGTCTTTTAGGTCGCTCCTTGTCGCCAAACTGTTGAGCCGCCGCTTGATCTGCTCGTACATGAGCACGTACAGCCCCGCATACGGCGCGTCGCGGATGGCCGTCGCGCCAAACCCCGAGAAGAAGCCGCGCAGGCCCTCTTTGCGCACAATGTCCGTGGCCGCCTCGGCCAGCGACCGGTAGTTGTACAGGCTGCTCTCGTAGCGCACCTTGATGATGGTCAGCGGCATCAGCACAAAGCCGGCCGACGCGCGCGCCACGGCGCCCGCCAGCATGTTGCCCGTGTTGGACAGCTTGACGAGGCCACTGCTGCCGCTGCCGCTGCCGCTGCCACTCGAGGCTGCTCCACTCGAGGAAGCGGCCAGGATCGGCACCTTGGCGGCGCTGGAGCGGATGGCATTAAGGCCGGCAAAGTAGAGGGCCGAGCCGAAGCCGGTGCGCAGCGCCGACGGCACGGTGCCGCGGTACAGGCTGGCGACAAAGCTGCGGGGTCGTGGTGTGGCGGCGGTGGCCGAAGAGGCCCCGCCACCTGCTGCTGCCGCCGCGGCATTCGAAGCTGCCGCTGCCGATGCCGATTCCTGGGCCGCCGTGCGCAGATCCGCGAGGACACGACGCAGGCTGTGGTGACCGGACTGCTGGACACGGGTCTTGAGCAGGTCAATGGGCTGGAGCAGCACGGCCGAGAGGACGCCAGAGCCTAGACCGGCGAGGAGATGGAAGGCTATGGCAAGCTTGTTAGCAAGGCAAGCTCATACAGAAAGGACAACGAGCATCCGCGACGTCACATACTGGTCTTGGACGGCGCTTTGGACGAGCCATTGGACATGGCGCCGGTTTGGGGAATACCCGGGCTAAGTTTGGGGGTGTGGATATAAGAGGGGGATTGATGATGAAGGCAGTAGAGAAGTGAAGTGAGAGAGACAACGAGATGAGCAAAGCTCAGGAACAACGTCGACGGGAGAACGGCGTCGGTGTATGAAGGGCGCCCATTGGCAGGACACGGTCGCAAAGGTGCCAGGCTCTGTATGGAAATAGTATGGCTGGCCAAAATGCAAACCAAAAATAAGACGTCGGGATTGACCGGTGAGATTGTGTTGTGATGACAGACAGCGCGCGCAGTGTGTCGAGACAAGGGCGGGACGCGGCGAACAGAATTCAAGAATGACGATGCGTTGCATATAATTCTCGAAATGCGCCTACAGCGGGCAAGTGCAAGGTCCCTCCAGTCATAGTGTGGATAATTTTTTGTTCGTAGTGAGGTCAGCGGTCAGGTGCGCACCAATGGCTGCACTGGATTGGCGCCCAACCCTTTCCCGGTGGACGGTCCAAAAGATCGCCCGCGCACAGTAAGGAGCCTGGGAGCCTCGGAGCCTTAGTTTGGGTCACTTTAGCCCGCGCCTATCCGGCTAGTCCCGGGGTTGGCTTACTCTGGTGACTACACGACTTCACGAAAACGACGACCAAACGACGCATCAAGCAATTATACAAGAACAGCTTTGAACGGTGGTATGAATGGTATCTTATTTGGTGAACAGAAGGTAGGAAAGCCGTACATAATTACGGGGAAAAAGAAGTGCAATCATGAAAGAAGTAAAAATAGAATAAAAAATAGTAAAAATGATTTGAGCAAATATGAAACAATAGTGAATAAAAAAGAAATGGAAAAGACAAGACTCTTTTCCCCTTGGGAATCATTTCCAGAAAAAAAGAAAAGTAGAAAAAAAAGACCAAAGCAGTAAATAAACGCCAAATTCACAATATACCCCTCCGCCGATTTGATGTGATCATGAGAGAGCAGATTCCAAAATAAAAAGAAAATCCCCAGGATCTTCTTCCGTTCCGTCCTATTGGCCCCTCAAACCGACATTGTCACTCGATTAGGGCGAACCTATGCCTTCTCCGAGTGCCCGTCGTTCAAGAGGAGCTCCAGCACAATCTGCATACCGCCCGCCTCGGGGTGCGTCATGCCGATCTTGACCGTGCCTTTGGAGTTCTGGCCCGTGCTCGGCGTGTTTGTCGGGCCGCCGGCCGTGGTATTGTTGGCCGGCGTCGTCGCCGTCGCCGATGCATTGTCGCCGCCCGTGGGGCCTCTAAACCCGTAGTCGAGACACCGCACGTCGTTGCCCGCAATGATCTGCCGCAGCCGCCCGTTTTCGGCGTTGCGCACCTCGACGTAGTCCTCGTTGAACAACAACAGGTACTGCCCGAACATGGTGGCCGCGCGCGCCTTTTTCTGCTTGCCCGAGTACTCCATGATGAGCGTGCGCGACACCTCGCCGTGCTTGTCCGAGTAGACGGCGCAGTCCTCGTACGCGAGCAAAAACTCCTGGTCGTTGAGCCGGAACATGCCGAGCGGGCGCTGGTCGCGGATGCGCGCGGCAATGTTGGCCGTGGCCGGCATGGCCAGGTCGCGCGGCACGGACATGGTCTGCTTGCGGTCGAGCGTGAGCATGACGATGCCCTTGGCCGTTGACACGGCCACGTACGTCTGGAACAGGTTGAGCGAGAAGCACTCCGTCGGCAGGTAGAACTCGTCAAAGTCACGGAACGACTCGGTGCCGCCCGTGCCACCGCCGCCGCTGCCGCCGCGCCGGCTGCTGCCAAAGAACCGCGACTTCTTCTCGGACGCCTTTTGGAACACGGGCTCGAGCACCTTGAACGTGTTGTGCAGGCCCTCCTTGCGCTTGTAGAAGAGCAGCATGCGGTCCTTCATCCGCGCCGTCGCAAAGAACGACACGTCCTTGGCCAGGCGCTGCGGCGCTCGCCGTGCGTTGTCGTTGTTCGGCGCCGGGAAGTTGGACACGGGCGCAACAACGTCGAGCGGGTACGAGACCAGTGCCTTATCGGCAAGAACCAAGCACACTGAGAACTCCTCGAGCACGGCGATCTGCGTAACCTTGTTGATTTGGACAGACTAGAGGGTTAGTATAATGCTTTATAATGTAAGAGACGGACGTGAGGGGACTTACTCTTGTCCAACCACGAGGATTGGATGCGTCCGAGATGTAGACGCCAAAGTCGGTGCCAATGGCAATGATCGACTTGCCGTAGGCCATGAAGCCTGTGGCACAGTTGACCGTCGCACGGCAGACGGGCGCCGGACCACGACCCGGGCCAAACACCTGCTCCATCTCGCGGATTGACCGGTCCAGCGGCGTGCCGCGGATGGAGACGCTGGCGTGCTTGCCGACGGCCGTCATAGAGTCATACGCGAACGAACTGTCGGCCAGCACGCGCAGCCGGAAGGGTTCGGCGTTTTGCTCGAGAAGTGCGCGCGCGTGCCGCGTCTTGGCCTCGATGATCTTGGTGCACCACTCCTGGCGGCTTTGGGGGGTTGTTGCGTACAGCGTGTACACTTCGTGGCCCAGATGCTTGACGCGGAAGGGATACAGGATCTTGCCCTCCTCGCCGGGTGTGCTGGGTTGGAGGCGCGTGACGCTGGAGCTGGTGGAGCTCCCCGTCACCGTGTGCTCGAGCTCGGGCCGGCCGGAGCCGCCGTTGGACATGACCTTGTTGATGCGGATGTCGGACGCCGAGGCCGTGGTCGTGCGCGCCAAAGGCGCCGCAAGGCCCTTTTGCTTGGAGATGGGGTCGTCGTTCATGCTCTCAAGCAGCAAGAGCGGCATGGGGATGGGCTCCTTGGACACATCGTACTTCTTGTCGCCACGGCCGTCCTTGGACGAGACGGCCTTGGCTAGGATAAAGTAGTGGTCGAACAGCAGGGCCTGCGTGTCGACCCACCGCACACCCTTGGAGCCCATTCTCTGCAGCTCGCCCTGCAGCAGCAGCTCGCGGCCCAGGTGGTCGAGGTTCAGCACCGTCTGCGAGCCCGGACGGAACACGAGCTGGTTCTGTAGTTCCTGCAGAGACACCTTCTTGCCCATCTCGTCGACGAGACGATCACAGTCCTTGGTGACGAGACGAATCTCCTCAATGGCCCGCGCCAAATTGGCCTTCTCCTCGCTGTCCTGGACCGTGTTCTTGAGCACTGTGCTCAGAAGCAGTGAGTAGCGCTGCAGACGCGTGATGGGTGCCTTGAGGAACGTGTCCCAGCCTAGACGGTCGGACCGCTTGTGGTTGCGGACGTGTTCGAGGAACTGGCGGAAGAGCACGTTGCGCGCAGCCTCTTTGCGCACGGTAAAGGACGCGACGGGGTAGTCTGTCGAGTACGCAATGTACTCGTCCTTGGCCTTGCGAATCCACTCGCGGAAGATGTCGCTGAAGCCGGCAATCCAGGGGCCCTGTTCGTTCTGGCGGTATTTGAGCTGGGCGAGCAGGTGGTCTTTGCTGACGCGCTGCATTGAGTCGACCTTGCCGAATACAGTATTAATAAACTTGTCGAGCCGGTTCGGCGGGATGATGGGGGGCTGCCAGTGGCGGAGCTGGTTCTTATACAGCACGCGCAGGACGTCGAGCTGGTTGTTGTACTCTTCCTCGCTCGTAACGATTTCGTGCAAGACGTTCTGGCGCTCGACTTCTTTTCTTGGCTTGCTCTCGATGATCTCCTTGGTGATCTTGTAAAAGGTCACCCAGTCTTCCTTCTTGGTCGACACCTCCGACATCATCTCGTCGAGGTTGGCCTTCTTGAGTGTCCGCGTGCAGTAGTACGAGTAGCAGCGGCCGGGCGTTTCGTGTGCGTGGACAAACGGCGCGTAGCAGCCCGAGTCCGACAGCTGCCACAGGACACCGCTGATCTCACCGGGGCCGAACTTGACCCATTCCTCCTCGGGGATCAGGATGCCGGCCTTGAACATGGACTCGGCCACATTGGTTGCCAGGGTCTCGGCGTCGGCGACGTTCATGTTGGGCACTTTGGTGGTGAAAAGCGCGACCAGGCCCTCCTCGATCGTCTTACGCTTGAGGTCTGGCTCGCCGTCGGCCATTTCGCGCACCCAGCGGGCCACACTGCTGAGGGCCCAGGGCTCCTGGCAGCGGCGGAAGTCGTTTGACACGAGCTTGGACGGCACGAACTTCTTGCGCCGGCCGGTAGGAAGGGTGATAACATCGTACGCGGTGCTGGCGGTATCGTAGTTGGCGTCGTAGGGCAGTCCTTGTTGCGCGGCCACCTGCCGCTGAGCCTTTCTCCGCTCTTCGGCAGCATCGGTGCGCGAGCGGCCGGGGAGCTGTACCACGGGCGTTGTGCTGTGGCTGGACATGGACGTAGACCGCTCCACGTGCAGCTGCTGTTGGTATTGCTGCTGCAGCAAGAGCTGCTGCTGCTGCTGATCCTGCAGGGACAAGTACGTCGATGACCGCGAGTCGGAGCTATGTGAGTACGCGTGCTGCTGGTACGACATGCGTGATGCGTTGGAGGGCGTCGCGGACAGCAGGTTGCTGCTGCTGCTGCTGCGGGTGTTGGCCTCGGCAAGCCCCGGAGGAAGCGCGGGGAGTGGCCGGCTGGACAGGCCCGGGTGGTAAAACATGTCGGGATACTCGTCCTTGGTCGGGGACTCGCTGCCGCTGAGGCCCGAGTGGAGAGACACGTGCTCGTCGCCCTCGTCGAAGCTGAGGCGGTGCAGTGTTGGAGGCTGCAGACCACCGGTACCGCCGTAGTCCATTTCAGCTTCTGCAAACGGCGCATATTGTGAGTCGCCTTCATAGGGCCGAGGCGTCGTCGATTGCGGCGGGCGTTCATTATGTGCCGCTGCTGAAGACGAGCTCCGGCCGACGTGGTGACCACCTTCCACGGGGTTGCCATACGTCAAGTTGCCAGCGTAGCCTCCGCTAAACAATCCGATGTCCATACCTACGAAATCGGAGTCGCTAACATTCGGCTCTTCCGGCTGAGGCGGCAGGGGTGTCGATGTACGCGTGCCTGTACCCTGGGCCTGGTCATGTTGCTGCTGCTGCTGCCCACTGTAGTTGTAGTGGCTCGTCGTGGTACTGCTCATGCCAGAGGCCATGGAGGCGCCACTGATGCTGAACCGCTGCTCATCCAAGTCGGCTTGCTGCATCTCGTACACGCCAAAGGCACCCTCTGGGTCGCTGTCGTCCTCCCACCGATACGTCGAGGGCGCTGCGGCGCCCGCATTGCCTGGGAAGATATTGCCGGACGAAGTAGACGCCGAAGACGGTGCCCGGCCCACGCCAGACGCTGCGCTGGACCACCCGCTCGTACTAGGATGGGTGGAGGATGCGCGCGAGCTGCGGCGGTAGAGGTCGTCTTCGGAAACTTCGTCGGTGGGGGGCGCCGGAGGGATCTGTAGGCTGCCATTTTCGCCGCCGTTGCTCGGGCTCGCGATGCCCAGGTCGGCCTCGATATCGTGGAAGAGGTTGTCCTGCGTCACACGGTCGTTGCTATGGTTATGGCCGTGGCTGTGGTTGCTGACAATGCCCAGAGATGCGCCTCCCCCGCTGGTGCCCCAGGTTTCCTCCTGAACGTCTTCCATGGGCGGACGGCTGGGCAGAGGGGCGTTAGTCGGGTGTCGTTGCAGGCCTGCCGGGGACGATGAATGCACGGGTGGCGACGGGAGGGGTGAAGCGGCTGAGTTTGACCGTGATACCCGACTAGCAAAGGCGTTGGGGTCGATCGGGAAGCTGTTGGTGGCGGGGATTTGCGAGAACGTCGGGTACGGTGCCTGAGAGGTCATGGTGCTGGGAATGGCGCCAGGCGAGGGCATCGGGCTCACGCCGTTTGCCGAATAGCTGACGGTCGTGTTCGTCGGAGAAATGAAGTTGTTGCTGGTCGCGTAGTTCGCCTGGTATTGCTCCTGGTTGTACGCAGATGGCTGGGGAGAAACACCCGTGGTGGACGGCGTCGAGTTATCGTAGTAGGACCCAGGCTGGTACGAGGACTGTCCAGACGGTGTCGGAGACGGGTGCACCGGGGGTGGAGGAGTGTATACGGCGGCGCTAGCCTGCTGCTGCTGCATGTAGGGTGATGTAGCGGCCGGGGCTGGCGGAGGAGGCGCGGGCGGAGTGTTGTATTGCTGCTGGTAGCTGCTGTAGCCGGCGTATGTCGATGTTCTCTGGGGGACGGCACTTTGCGCGCTGGCGTACGCTGCCGGGTTGTATGCCGCAGGCGTGTAGCTTTGTTGTTGTTGTTGTTGCTGCTGCTGCTGCTGCGGCTGGAAGCCAGGAAAGGAGGGCATGGTCGGTGAGGCCAAACGGGCAGAGGGGTGGGGGTGGTATGGCAGAGACTGTGACTGCGACCGTGCAAACGTTTGAGGGTTGTACGACGACGGGGACGCAATTGTCTGGTACTGATGCTGGTACCCGGACATAGCCGCGGCGGGGTTGGACGCAGGCCCCCCATAGGCTGCCGGCTTTGCAGGGATGGGCGGCGCAGGAGCCGGGCCGTCGACGGGACTCGATAGGAAGAGCTCGTCCTCGCCGCGGCTGGGGATGCTGGCCTGTGCATGATGCAGCTGGTGTTGCGGTGGTTGTTGCGGCTGCTGTGGGAGGCGGTTCTGGTCAAAGTACGAGTTGTCGTCGCCGTTGTTGAAGCTTGGCCGTCGCGCAGGGACGTCGTATTGAGGCTGCTGGGCGTGCTGCTGGGCATACTGCTGCTGCTGTTGGAACTGCTGTTGTGCCTGCTGTTGTGCCTGCTGTTGTGCCTGCTGTTGGTTGGCAACGGGGTATTGGACGGGCGGCACATGGCCGTAACGGCGCTGATCGTCGCCCCGGAACGACATGTTGGCGGCAAACACCGGGACACGTGTGCGACAGTGGGTCGTTCGGCCGAGGTCGAAAGGAGGGTCAAATTGGATGTTGAAGAAAGAAAAAAGTTCGGGTGTGGGTATGCTGACGACAGGCGCTCAAAGTCGTAAAGCGTGGCCGTTGGATGCGATGAAGTGGCTGTCGCGTCGCTGTGCCAGACAGATCATCCCAAAGCGCAGTCGATGATGGTCGGGCCACTGTCGTCGTATCGCTGTCGCCGGCTGTCCCGGAGGTTGGACGAGAAGGGGGTTTCGTCGAGCCGAGACGGGGGGAGGTTCTGTCGGCTGTCGAGATGACAAAGGCGCGCGCAAAAGAAGACGAGGCGAGAAAGACAAGGCGACAAAAGACAAAGCGAGTGGAACGCACGTCGCAGGGTGGCACGGACGGGAAGGTGTGTCGCGGGTGGACGGGAGCGGCGAAGAGTAGACAATAAGGAAGAGGAAGAGCAAAGGTCGCTGCTCAGACCGAGTCGACGATGGGCATCAGCGGTGATAAAGTTGGCAGAAGGCAGACCAGAGACCAGGCAAAAGGCAAAAGGCGGAGGAAGGCTGGGCTGCTGCCAAGCCGCACAAGAGCAGTTTGGCCTTTTTGGTCGCTTTTTTCCGTTTCTGCTTTCCAGGGTCCGTAAGAGGCTGTCAAGAGGAAGAGGCTCGGCGAGTGCCTAGCAGTGGCAGTGTGGGCTTTGTGGGCTGGTTTGCACCTGGCGCCCACCACAACGCGACTTTCCGGTGGATAGGCCGAGGGGTCTGGCGTCTTAAACAAGGCGCATTGCTGGTGGCCGTCGACGTATCTGGCATCCACGAGCGATATTTCTTTGTCCTGGGCGGCCTCTGGGGCACGACGATTCAACCGGGAATGAACGTAGGCTCGCGGCCTGGAACTGGAACTGGGTTTGGCTGCTGGAAATGTGCTGGGAAAAGCCGTTGGGATGCGAAAGCGAGAGAAGCACGCTAGAAAGGGTAGAGAAGTCGCCCTCTGAGACACGGGAGAGGCCTGAAGAAACGGTCGTCGATGGTGGTGTTGTGCGGCGGCCGGGTCGCGATATGGAATCAACAATCACAAAAAAGGCCTCTTGAGGTTGTAGAAACCGGAAAGTTTCGATTTTGGAGATTGGAGATTCAATCCGTGGCAATTAAACCGGGCTGTCAGAAACGAAGAAAACTCAAAAGGGAAGGGCCATTGCGCAACGCCGTGGTGGCTCCTTCCCTGCCTAGGCCGCCTGGGAAGGGGAAGGAAGGAAACAAAAGGAAGGAAACAACACGAGCCTCCTTGGGTCCTGAGGGCGCCATGGGCCAATCGTAGGGCGTAGAGGTGGGCCGGGTTGGGTCCTTCCAGCCCTGTCGCTGTCCTGAACAGTTCTACCCCCGCCTAAGCAAGTCGCTCGTTCTTTCCGTCACAGCCGGGACACCACGAGCGTTTCTGTTTTACGGTTGACGCGGCGGATGTCACTTCCTCAGTAGGCGCGTTCTTCGATCTTGAAGATGGTAGCTCCTTCCCGGGGCAAACCTGTTTGTTCGCGAGGAACAGGAAAGACCGGCTAGACTCACGTGCAATGGCTATATTCTGACGGAGGAAGCGAAACTTTGTGAGACGGCAGAGACGCAGGAGGCCAACAACACGGCGGCGAGGGAAGGGAAACGCGCATACCCCCGAGCTTTGGGCCGCCGTGCCGTTGTGCCACTGTCTTTCTGTCTTTCTATCTATTCTATTTTCTTATATCCTGACTTCATGTCTCTCACTCTAACTCCCCGGCGAACACGGTGCTCACCTGCAGCTCATCGTCAGCTTCTCCGACAAAGTCATCCTTTGCTGGGATATAGACGCTGCCATTGGGCTCGATACGGCGGCTGCAAGCCCGCATTCTCTACGGAGTATTACATTGTCATGTTTCGCCCCAATCTGCGAGAAACACCCCACGGTCCGCCGACGGTAGGGCTGGAAGCTTCGAGCAACCAGGACGAGCCAATTTCCCTCCACAGGTGTCGAAACCAGGAACGGGTCTACAATTTGTATGGAGCAGGGGTTCATCGAGGGGAAAGCACATGGTGGCCAACCCAAAAGTAATGTCACAATAAGGTTAAACCCCTATTTCCATTTTGAGCGGTGACAGCAGAAGCGTTACAGAAGTTACAGAATACGGAGCTGCATACGGTTCTCCTGCCGAAAGAGAAATGGTCAAACATCAAACACAGGAGCAGGGGCAGAGCTGTTTTGCCCTTACCGTCTCCAACTGCGTCTTGGCCGTTTCTGTTCCTGCTGACGGTTTCGACAACGTCCTGGTGGTGTTACGCGCGTTCGCCGTGTTCTTCATTCTTTACTTTGAAGATACAAACGCAGTACAGATATTTTCGTAGAACTTTTGCGGTCCTAGTCGTCCTCTCAAGATTACGTACTCACTCGTAGGCACATGTTTTTGTCCAACAGCCAACGTATCTGTTCGTCCTGCGACAATTCTGCTTTGGAGTGCCGGTCTCAGTTCTGTGCATCGCTTCCATCGCTTTCGTTGCTGACTGCGTCCATCCATCCAACAGGATTCCCTAACGCAGCCAACGTTCCCGGTTGCAGGAGGAGGATACGATGATTTGCTCATCATGTCGCCACGCTCTTAACATCTTGAGGATCCAGTTGCAACGACTGAGGGAAACGCCCACAACTGCTTCTCGCGATCGCCAACGATAGAGTACCCGAAGTCCTTTTGACGATTCGACGATTCTAGGTCGGAGATGCTGTTGAATATGATCCTACTTGCGATCCTCTTCAATCCGAATCTTTGCGTTGGACCAGTTAGTTTTAATACTCCGTACACATCGATTGCTTCGGCACTTGTTCACGGTTCCGTCAAGTGCAGCTAGCCCAGCGGGATCGGTGCTGCGTAGCCGATGCGCTTCTTAATTAGGGGGTCGCGTTCGCTGGTACACTATTTGTCAGCGGAAAAAGACCGCTAGGAGTTACCGTTACACACCAGCACACCAAAAAGCAACCCCCGCCTCGACTCAATGACGACAGCGGCAAGGCCTGTAACTAGCCCCAAAGCACGCACTTTCTTGCTGCTGTGCGTGCGCGCCGCGTTCGCGATGCGGGGCAGTTTCTCGGACCGTGGGCGGCTTCTTGCGCGAGGAGGGGGAGCTCTTGCCCCAAACTGCCCCCCAAACGAGCAGCTCCAGGGAATCGTCAAAAGAATGAGCAGGAGCTACCACTCGCTCCTGGGCGCTGGGCGACCTCGGATCTCCGATGTTGGCCCGTTTTCCCACGCTTTCCCTGCCATTTCGTCCGCGCCTGCCTCACCTACTTCCCCATCCCCGCCCACTTCCGCGCCGTGGCCCATTCCCTATTTCCCTGGTCTTTCCTTCCCCCGTTTGGTCTTTTCGTCTCGTCTCTCTTCTTCCTCTTTCTTCTTCTCTTTCCTTCCCGAAAAGCATCAACATCTCGAACTTCATCCCCCAACTCTTAAACTTTTATTCCAATCCATCCTCCTTCAAACCGTCAAAATGGTCAAGGCTGGTAAGCTCGCACTCCTCTTCTCTCTTTCGCCCCCTCTCCTCCTCTTCCGGGCGCCAATTCAATGGCCCTTCCCGACCATTGCTTTCTCCCCAAGCCATGGCAGGTCGGCAAGAGGAAAGGGGAAGCAGCATGGCTTTATATATGCCAGACGGCCACACCTAATCCCACATCTGGCCCCCCATACGGGCCCTGTCAAATCTGCGCACGTTATGACCAATTCCCCTCGAAAAAGGGCGCTGTTTCCGTGTCCGGCAGCTCGAGTGAGCAAGTTTTAAGCTTCCAAGTGGCGCGCGGCCGGGCCCGGCGATCCAGCATCCCTCAGGGACACCCTGATGGGCCTTTTAACTGGTGTGCCAACATCGTGTTGTGCGCGGCTCTGTGCCCTTGCTTCGTTCGTCCCTGTCACATCCTGACAGCAGCCTTGCCGCATGCAGGTAGCTGCCCATCCGGGTAGTCGGGGATGGATGCATGGGGGGAGGGGAGTGCATCTAACACGGTTGCCCGCCGGGTCGAGGCCGGGACTGCATACTCCGTACACACCACCAACTTGCCATCCTGGGCGGGCGATCAAAGAAAGGCACAAAGACGCATACGCTAACACACACAGTTGCTGTCCTCCGTGGTGATGCCAAGGTGTCGGGTACCGTCACCTTTGAGCAGGACTCCGAGTCCGCCCCCACCCGTATCACCTACGACCTGACCGGCAACGACGCCAACGCCGAGCGCGGCTTCCACATCCACACCTTTGGTGACAACACCAACGGCTGCACGTCGGCCGGCCCTCACTGTAGGTCCCTCTCGCGGGCTCCGTTATCTTCCCGGTTCTTACCCCCGTACTAACAACCCAGTCAACCCCCACGGCAAGACCCACGGTGCCCCGACCGACGAGGCCCGCCACGTCGGTGACCTGGGCAACGTCAAGACCGACGGCCAGGGCAACGCCAAGGGCACCATCGAGGACGCCCTCGTCAAGCTGATCGGCCCCGAGAGCGTCATCGGCCGCACCGTCGTTGTCCACGCCGGCACCGACGACCTTGGCAAGGGCGGCAACGAGGAGTCCCTCAAGACTGGCAACGCCGGCCCCCGCCCGGCCTGCGGTGTCATTGGCATCTCCAACTAAGAAGCTTGTCTACCATTGTGTAGGTTGAGTGACATAGGGAGACAACGATTCAAAAAGAAAGAAAAAAACAAGTGGAAATCAAAATCAGAATGGAAACCAGGTATCTAGACAAAAAAGAAGGGACAGCACAGCGGGCTCTTTTGAAATAGAGAGCTCGCAGTGTGGACTCTTCAGGCGGATTTAGGAATCAATTCGAGTATTTTGCTTGCCAGAACGGTCATTGTAGCTGCCCCGAGAGCGCCAACATGGAATCCCGAAGAACTCGTCTCGCAACTGATGAGCGAAATCATCGCCCTATTGTCGAAGGAAGCTCCGACGTGCAATCCAACGAAATGCCGTGTAATATTACCGTATAGCCAAACGCGGAAGAAACCACTGCTGCACGCCATTGGTCCCTATAAAGGGCAGAAACTCCTTTGACAATAGACACGGGAGTATCATTATGAATAGGTATCTTACTCTGGACTCCTTGCGGAGTTATGCTCCGTAAACGCAGAGGCGCGACAGGGCACAGCCAGACAGCTGCCAACTGCGAAAGAGGGGTCGCGTTGTGTTTTGGTGGGGTGGACGACAGCCAGTTGCGAACGGGATAGGAGCTTGGGCCCCACTTCCGTCGAGTGCGGCTGGCGGCCGCTGTAAAATACAAACCTGTTCGCCAGGTCCTTGCTGCTCCTTGTTGGCCCTGGTGGGCGAGACAGTTGGTCGCGGTTTCCCCACAAAACCCTTTTTAACCCAAAACCCCCCTCCCTGTTGCTCGTGGTGGCCAACGAGGCCAACAAGCCCTTTCTTTTTGAGGAAGGCACGAGCAAATAGTGCCAAAAATTAAATACAAAAAATGCCCCTTTCTCCCCTCTCTAACGACGTACCTTCGGCCAGACACACGAACGGGGACGCTCTTTCCCTCACTTTTCTTCCCATTGTGAATGGTGTCCACAACGGCAACAGGCAATGCCTACTGGCTCCTAATATTGTGTAGAAGTAGAAGAAGGCAGGAGAGAAAGGGATAGAAGCACACAAGGCCACTGTCACTAGAGAAGGAAGGTGTAGAAGGCTCCTGCCGCCGTAGAAACAGCTGTTGCCACAAGCTTCCCACAATTTCACGCCAACACCGTCTTCCACGAACGTCACTTTGCAACGTCTCTCTTTCTGGCCCCTCTTCCTCTCTTCTCCCTCTCCTCTCAACCACCACCCTTTTTTTTGTTTCTTGTCGTCACCGCAACCTCCGTCTCTCTTGTCGGTTCTTGCTTTTTCCTTTAACTTTGAACCCTTTTCCACTGTTTTTTTTCCTCTCTACTTCCCTCTGGTCACATCTCTCGATCGTCCTATTTTCTTACCTAAAGCATCAATATTGACATCCTTACAAGAGCAATTGTAAGTCGCAGAGCCTCTTCCTTGTCTCACGCAACTCCCAGCCTTGTTCTCTTCCATCCCCTCCCCAAATTGGCCAGCATGGGCTGTCCCAACAGACTGTCCTGTGTCTCGCCACTGGAGGAGTCTCAACGGTGCTCGCCTTGCACAAAGCTACTCTGCCAATAGCGGTGAGCTGGCGCAGCACCATGGCACCATCTACTCTGAGTTCACCGAATTCAACACTACGGCTGTTGTTGCACAGATTTAGAGCACTCAAGCTCGTTCCTTCCTCGTTCTGCCTTTCTCCCAAGCTAACCACAATTTTGTCCGCATCAAGCAGAGGCCCTCCCCCCACCGCACACTTTCGACCATGGGTTTCATCGCGAATGTCAAGACCGTCTTGAGCGGCGACACCCTTGTCCTGACGAGCCCCAACAACCCGAGCCTCGAGCGGACCTTCTCCCTCGCCTTTGTCACTGCGCCCCGCCTTAGTAGAGACAACGAGGAGCCCTTTGCTTTCCAGTCACGCGAGCACCTCCGCACCCTCGTCATCGGCAAGCAGGTAGAGTGCACCGTTCTATACACCGTGCCCGGCTCCAACCGCGAATACGGAAGCGCTGTTATTGCGAACGGCGGCCCTAAGCTGCCCGATACCCTTGTCGAGGCCGGTTGGCTCAAGGTCCGCGAGGATGCTGGCAGAAAGGAGGACAAGGAGGAGGTCGTCGAGCAGATCAACAACCTGCGCGAGCTCGAGACCAAGGCCCGCGCCAGCGGTCTTGGCCTGTTCTCCGGTGCCAGCGGCACCATTGAGGTCCAGCACGACCTCGGCGGCCCCAACTTCCTCAAGGAGTGGAAGGGCAAGACCGTGGACGGCATCATTGAGCGCGTCTACTCGGGCGACCGCCTGCTTGTGCGTCTCCTCCTGTCCGACACGAAGCACGCGCAGGTCGTGACTCTCGTTGCCGGTATCCGCACCCCGGCCACCGAGCGCAACAACCAGGCCACGGGCCAGACCCAGCCGGCCGAAGAATACGGCAAGGAGGCACAATACTTTGTCGAGCAGCGGCTACAGCAGCGCCAGGTCAAGATCCAGATCGTCGGCGCCAGCCCCCAGGGCCAGCTCGTCGCCACGGTCTTGCATCCCCGCGGCAACATCGCTGGTTTCCTCCTGCAAGAAGGTCTCGCTCGCTGCAACGACTTCCACTCCACCATGCTCGGCGATGGCATGCCGGCCCTGCGCGCAGCTGAGAAGCAGGCACAGGACGAAAAGAAGCGTCTTCACAAGAACCACGTCGCGAAGGCCTCGGAGGGCCACCTCGACGTTACCGTGACGAAGATCATTGGCGCCGATACCATCATTGTCCGCGACAAATCTGGTCCCGAGAAGCGGTACGTTCATTTTTGCATGGCTGCGAGAAAAACAATGAATGAATGTCCTTGATTTTGCATATTAACAACGTAAATAGCATCCAGCTGAGCAGCATCCGCGGCCCCCGGGCGAACGAGGCCTCTGAGGCGCCGTTCCGGGAAGAGGCCAAGGAGTTCCTCCGCAAGAAGGTGATTGGAAAGCACGTCCGTGTGACCGTTGACGGCTCGCGGCCAGCGACCGAAGGCTTCGAGGCAAAGGATGTGGCGACTGTCACGCAGAACGGCAAGAACATCAACTTGGCTATTGTTCAGGAAGGTTACGCCTCGGTTATCCGCCACCGCAAGGACGACACCGACCGCGCGCCCAACTACGACGAGCTGCTCGCGGCACAGGAGACCGCCAAGGAGGAAAAGAAGGGCATGTGGTCGGGCAAGGCACCAAAGGTCAAGCAATACGTCGATGCTTCCGAAACCCTGCAGCGTGCAAAGATCCAGGCTGCGGCTCTGCAACGGCAAAAGAAGGTTCCCGGTATCGTGGATTTCTGCAAGTCTGGCTCGCGGTTCACCATCATCGTGCCCCGGGAAGGCATCAAGCTGACCCTAGTCCTGGCTGGCATCCGTGCGCCCCGTGCCCCCGGCCGCAACTCCCAGGACAAGGGCGAGCCGTTTGGGGAGGAGGCGCTCGAGCTGGCCAACCGGCGGTGCAACCAGCGCGACTGTGAGATTGACGTGCTCGATGTTGACAAGACTGGCGGCTTCATCGGCGAGCTGTTCATCAACCGCGAGAGCTTTGCCAAGATTCTTGTTGAGGACGGTCTTGCCTCGGTGCACCAGTACTCGGCAGAGAAGTCGGGCAACTCTGCCGAGCTGAACACTGCGGAGAAGCGCGCCAAGGAGGCCCGCAAGGGTCTGTGGCACGACTGGGACCCGTCTCAGGATGAGGTCGTGGAAGAGGAGAGCGGCCATGCTAACGGCGGCGCCGCGGCTACCAGCAGCGAGGGTGCCACCCTGACGCAGCGGCCTCAGGACTACCGCGACATTGTCGTGACCAACATCGATGCCAATGGACGGTTGAAGATCCAGGAGATTGGCAAGGGCACTGCGTCGCTCGAGACCTTGATGAGCGAGTTCCGCAAATTCCACATCGACAGCAAGAACAACGTGTCCATCGGCACCAGCCCCAAGGCGGGCGACTTCGTGTCGGCCAAGTTCTCTGAGGACGGCCAGTGGTACCGCGCCAAGATTCGGTCCAACGACCGCACCGCCAAGGTGGCCGAGGTTGTCTATATTGACTACGGCAACTCGGAGAAGATCCCCTGGTCGCAGCTGCGGCCGCTTGACCAGGCCAAGTTCGGCATCCAGCGCCTCAAGTCGCAGGCCACCGACGCCGTGCTGTCGTTTGTGCAGCTGCCGACGGGCTCAGACTACTTCCGCGACGCCGTCAACTTCATTGCCGACTGCACCGCCGAGCCGCTCGTGGGCAGCTACGACTTTGTCGACGCCAAGGAGGGCCTGAGCTACATTACCATCTACGACCCCAAGACCGGCAGCGACCGCAACGCGTCGCTGAACCGCGAGGTTCTGCTCAACGGCCACGGCCTGGTGCCGCGCAAGCTCAAGACGTGGGAGCGCAGCAGCGTGTTCGAGCCGACCCTCAAGGCGCTTCGCGAGGCCGAGAAGGCGGCCAAGGAGAACAAGTACGGCATGTGGGAGTACGGCGACATCACCGAGGACTAAGCGAATGCAAGGAATTAGCCCAGTTGTGTTGCTGCGATGCTTTTCTGCTGTTCTGTCTCCTAGCCGGTGTCGATACTCTACGTTTTTTTTTTTGCCTTCTCTTTTGTTTATTTTAAGGCATTTTTCACGAAGAAAATGAGGGGATATAAAATTTCCAATTTTGGTTGCATTGGTCACTGTTTTGCTTCATTTTGGCATTTTGGTTGACTTGTTTGGATTGGAATTCATAAAAATAGAGGAGACGAAAAGTTTAATCGGAAAAAGAGACACGACAGCTCTTGTTTTTAAAAGCAATAAAAAAAAAACTGAAGCGAGCATTATTTTCTTATATCTGCACTTCGTAATTGACAAATGACTTGGAAGAATTTTGCAAACTAGTGATGGTTGTAAAACTGCATACAAAATTAAATAAAAACTTATTTAAGGGGGAAAACCCTCATCAGGTTGGGAAAATAAAGAATTTAAAAAAAGATAAGGACGTAGAAAAGACTTAAAAAATTAAAAAATTACACATCATCCGTACCATCCTTTTGTTAAAAAAGAGAAGAAAAACAAGTCAAATAGTAAAAGGAAAGAAACGCCGACTTCCTTCTCTAGGACCTCCCGAAAAAAAAAAAAAAAAAAACATTGCTCGATGACGTTGAACTTTCGAATGAAACGAATCGAAACGGGATACTTTATAAAGTCATAAAATCAATAGGTACCGTGAAAATGCGGTTGAAGGTAAAAGACGAGAAAAAAAAAATAGACAGCCATGGATTTCGGCCCCTCTTGTTTGCTCTGAAATGCACGCATTGCGCTCGGACGTACTCGGAAGGCTTTCAGTCCTCTGCGTCAACATTGCTCCTCTATTTCTTGACGGTCTTCTCGCACTTCCTCGCAAGCTTCCGCGCGCGCTTCGCCTGCCACTCAGTAAATGTTTCCTGCCTCTTTTCCGAGGCGTTGATTATGCCGACCGTAGAAGATGCCACTGGGCGGGGAGACGGCCGAGGCACTGAAAGGGGTGTCGACTGAGGTACCGGCTGAGGTGCCGCGTGAATTGTCGACTGAGACGACGAGGCGAGGGAACGGGGTGGTGTGGTGGCCGCTGGCATGACGGTGGACGACTTATTTCCTGTTGGGAGAAGACGCCGGGTGGACTGTACAATAGACGAGACCGCAGACCAGGCGCTGCCCTCGGCCTTGAAAGCGCTTTGAGTCGCCTTGCGACGATCGGAAACGGAAGATGACGCCGGGTTGGCTGTCTTGAGCTTCTTGCGGCTGCTATCGAAATCGGTCGCAGCGGCTCGGAAGGCACGTTTGGTGCCGGTCGTAAAACCTGCCGAGATGGCCTTGATGCTGTTGACGGCAGGTGCATCTTCATCTTCCCTGATCTCGAGCAGGAGTTTGCGATCGGCTGCACCAATCCCGCCGCCGCCCCTGAGATTCGTGCGACTGCCATTACTGGCACCTGGCATCTGCTTCATCATGTTCTGCATGACATCCATCATGGCTTGCCCCATGCCGGCCTGCCCCATTCCCATTGGCATGACCATGATGGGCACGGGGCAAAAGACAACATTGGGCGACCCAGACGACACGGGTGACGCAGAGGCAGAGCTGTTACCGAAGCCAAACATGCGACGCACCACGTCTGGGAGGACACTGAAGTCCATGCCACCAAAAGGGCCACCGCCAGTATTGCCGCCATTGTTGTTGTTGTTGCCAACGAGAGCCACTTGCATCTGCTGCAGGAACTGGGCCGTTGCCTGACGCACACGATTTTCCACATGCGGTGCTTCTTCGATATCGTCGCGTTCAATGACAATGACATCGTCATCATCGTCGTCATCACCCGCATCTGAGCTGGGTGCGGTGGACGCATCCGTCTGGGTACCATTGTAGGACGCCTCGCTCAAAGTATCCACGTCGTCGCCCACGCCAAGTCCTCGTCCACCCGGTCCTTGCTCCCAGGTGCTGGGCTCCTCGGGGAAGAACGCGTCCTTGATCCGGCCGGCCATGGCCAGCGCCTTGAACAGCGTCGCTGGGATCTCGAGGTTGCCGTTGACGAGGCGGAACACGCGCACCATGGTAGTCGTGGGCAGACTGCAGTCTTCGCCATCTTCATCTTCGTTATCGTCTTCATCCTCGTCGTCCTCCTCACCACGAGCCAGCTTGCGGAGGTAGTTGGCGGCCTTGGTGCGCACCCGACGGAACGGCGCCGAACGTCCGAGCGATTTGGCCGTGTTGTGGTGCTGCCAGTAGTCGCGCAGGGCGTGCAGCACGGCCTCAAACTGGGCCGGGTGCTTCCAGTGCGGGATCAGGATGCCGAGACGGCGGTAGGTTTCCGTGTCGGTGCTGAGACCTTTGCGGGCGAGACGGGCTGTGGCCGTGCGTAAAAGCGCGCGCTGGGCAGTGACGAGGTCATTGGGGGCAGGGGTGGCCTCGTAGGCGATGTGGCGGAGCTCCTCCAAGGTCCAGGTGAGGGAGACTTCAATGGCCGGGTGATGGTGCAGGTACCCATCGCCGCCATGGTGGTCGTCGTCGTCATCCATGGTGATGTCTCTCGAAGATGAGTAAAGGGAAGTAAAGCTTGAACGAGAAGGATGAAATGAAAGGAAAAGAGGAGAAGTAGGGATAGGAGAAGAGGAATCGATGAAATAGAGAAGATGTAGGGATGGGAGGGGAAGAGTTGATGAGAGAGAGAAGCAGACACGGAGAGATACAAAAGAGAGAAAGAGGGATGAAGGGGGGAACGTTTGAGCTTGTCTGTTGTGGTGAGTAAATAGTGAGGTTCCCTTTGCCGGCTTGCTTTTTTTTCATTCAGAAGCGCCTGAGGTACTTGTGATGTTCAACTCACGCACAGGTAAAACCACTCTGAGGATGAAGAAGCTAGATTGTGAGTGGGATGTGATCTGCACGTTAACAATAACGTAAAAAAAAAATCCACCGCTTGCTTCACGTTGCTATATCACTCCTTGAGGATATCTTGTTCTCAGACCGCTGCTCACTCGTATCTGATCCTACTGTGTGATAACTCTTGTGGCTGCTGGACAGGGTGAAAGAAGGCCACCGATAATAGAGTCACAAAGGGGTACAAAATTTGAGGAAGACGGCACTCTTACTCGTCTCATATCAGATTGCCGTCACCTTGATTGCACTTTCGAAGAATGATCTAGCTCCCTGGATCATGTATTATGTAGCAGAAAATAAAAATGAAGTTGTAAAAGAGCAGCAATTCCCTTTTTGACGCCTTGCCTTGTGATAGAAAAAGCAAAGAAAAGAAAGACAACAAATGCAAGCGAAAAGGCAAAAAAGAGGCACACAAACACATGATATGCCAACGCAAATAACGCCTGTTGTTCCCCGTGCACTGAAATTTCGTAGTTCCACCTCGAGCCATGAGTGTTTCTCCCGCCGTGACTGAGGCCGTGCCTATCTGTAGAGGCCGGAGCTGACGCGCACGCGATCCGTGTCGCGGTGCCTGCTGGGATCGCCTCAACGGCCGCCAACGGACATGCCTCTGATTTCGGTCGGTTCGCGTAACTGATCGCGCTCGTGGTCGTCTCGGCCTTGATCGGTTCGACTTGTCCGTACACCGTCTATCCGTCTTTCGTTCAACGTCGCGTCTAGTCCTCCATTTTTGTGTCCTTGTCGTCGCCGCGAATCCACAGCACGTTGTTGCACCTGTGATGTTAGCATCTGTCGAGGGCAGAAAACAGAGAGGAAGGGGCGTAACCCACCGAATCAGGACCTGCCCCAGCTGGCCGGTGCTCTCGCCGTCAATGTACTCCTCCGTGTCCGACAGCTGCAGGTTCATGTAGCTGTCAATCGACACGAGCGCGCCCTTGTACTCGGTCTCGCCCCACTTGAGCCGCACGGCGACCGGCTTGCCGACGAGCTCCTGGAGCATCGGGCGGGGGTTGACGGGCATGAAGCTCATGGTGGCGGTGGTCGGTGGTGTGGGAGAGGTGAGAGGTAGGGTTCGGTGATCGGTGGTCGTCGGAAGTGGTGATGCTTCTTTTGCGCCGAACGGTTATTCAACGACGCGAGGTTGGCAATTGGCAAAGGCCGATAATTTTTGGACGTTGCTAAGTGGGTCCTCTCTGCCTGGCAGGCATTAGGACGTATTGCCACCTGGCAGAGAGCTCTTGCCAGCTGACATAAGCTGTCAACAACACTACCCGTACATGCCAGAATTTTAATATGGGGACAATTTTGCAGGTGGGGAGAGGCGCCATGGGGGAGCTTGCCTCCTTTCGTCACGCCGCAAAACACATCGTCGTTCCCCCAATGAGCCCCCCCTCCGCCCATCCCGATTTAGGGCAGTCCGCAATGCCGGGGGCGTGTGCGTGCAGTGGGTATTGTGACGGCTTTTGACCCCTCCCCCGCCACAAAATCTAATACCGGCCAGCGGAAAGAGCGAACAAGGGAAAGAGCCAACCAGACAGGATTCCCAACAAAAAAACTCATAGACGGCGCGTGGCCAAGACTCGGAAAAGGCCGCAATAGGAGGCTTTACAGCGACGGTTTCTACGACGTCTGTTTCTTAGAGTTTTCTTCTGTTTCTCATTACACTGTTTTGAATGGGACGGCCCCAGACAGCCAAGGGAAATGTACCCCGGAACGCCTCAGCATTGTCACAGAGCTCGTCAGCTGGCCTGGCATGGGCCTCTTTTCCGGTTTGATTGCGTCTTCAGTTTTGCTTATGCCGTCTTATCTCTCTCTCTTTGGAGCTTTCGGCTTTGATTTTACAGTGTTTTGTCGTTTATTTACTTTTTTTTTTTTCATATGCTTGGGCCAGCTTATGAAGATGCACGCAGAAAGGTGCGCAATGATACGAGGCGGCTGCGGGGAGCTGAATAAGGGCATAGGTAATACCGAGGAACGGCCTGCCATTGGAGGGCAGGAGCGAGGGAGACGAATGACAAAAGCTGGACAAATTGGCCGGCCATGGCCAGGCTGTGAGTAAGGAGTTGTAAGACGTGACGAAACAATGGAAAGAGTGATATCTGATGGAGGCGGGAGGGCAGGGAAAGAGCGAACGCAGTGACGGCAAGAAAGTGCGTGAGAGAGGCCGGGGAAGGCTTCCGTTTACGGCTTTGCTAAGCAATGATAAAACAAATCTACAATGCAAGTTATTACACGGAAAATTTATCGGGTCGTCCGAGTCAAGGAAGCCGCGGACGAGGAGAGACAGTAATCATGATGGGGGAGGGGGGCGTGGGTGGAATGGGTGGTCGGCCTGGCGTCTGGATAGCTCTTTCCAACTGTTCCTTCCGGTAGCGGTGGGAAGCATCGGACCCAATTCGGAAGTCTGAATCTACTGGGGCGCTCTTTCCCTCACCAAACCCCACGACACAAACAACGCGCGGATGCACAAGACAGCACAAAACACCAGTAAATGTCACCCGTTTTCTGTTCTACCGCGGAAAAGCCATTTGGGGGAGAAATGGAGACATAAATTGGGGCAAGGGGTGGAGGTCTGATAGAACACGAGCACGTCGTAGAAAGAAGGTGCTGGACCGTCTCATAGCGACCCGGAAGGCAAGACAAGGGAGGGGCAAATTCCATGACGCCCGTTTCGCCCCTCCTTTTTTTCTGGTACACCACCACCCTCGTCCCGATACAGCAACAGCGTGAGAGAAATAAGTGCAGCGACCGGAGGAAGCAGCGACGGTTATATTACCCACACAGCGCAAGGCCAAGCCCCGTGAGAGATCTTTTCCCAGTCCTTCCTTCCCTTTTCTTTCTTTCTTCTTTTTGATCCCCCTTCCTCTTCTTTCTTCCTCCTTTTTTTTTTCTCTTCATCTCATCTCCAACAACCACGAATTCCCCTACGTTTCTTTCCCAAACCGCCACAATTCCCTCTACAATTCACAATGTCTAGCTCTCTTGACCAATTGAAGGCCACTGGCACGGTAAGCAGCAACAGCATCCTCACCTTGCCCGCTTTCGCCATCGCGGTCGCGCTCTCTCCCCACTCAATTTCTCTGGAAAATTAGGGAAGCATGGCAGACGCCTGCTGCTGGCTGGAGCTCGAGCTTGTTTCGGCAATGCCCCTGTCGCGCCGTTCTTCCTGTTGTCCGTGGAAGCTGGCTTGCTAACCGAACGCTTTTTGTTTGTGTGTATAGGTCGTCGTCTCCGACTCTGGTATGTTTTGCCCCTACCTCATTCTACCGCTGGCTCTGATGTCATCCCATGTCGCAATTGCTAACTGTGCTTTTCTCTAGGTGACTTCGCTTGTTCGTCTCTCCCATACTTCTAACGTGCAATTGCTATACCCCCCGCCCAAGATTTGAAGCTCACACTCTCCCGTAGCCATTGCCAAGTATAAGCCCCAGGATGCCACCACCAACCCCTCGCTGATTCTGGCCGCGTCCAAGAAGGCCGAGTACGCCAAGCTGATTGACGAGGCTGTTGCCATCGGCAAGAAGCAGGGCGGCTCCCTCGACGAGAAGGTCGATGCCACCCTCGACGCCATCCTGGTCGAGTTCGGCCGCGAGATCCTGAAGATCGTCCCCGGCCGTGTCTCCACCGAGGTTGACGCCCGCCTGTCCTTCGACACCAAGGCCTCCGTCGCCAAGGCTCTGCACATCATTGGCGTGCGTACATTCCCCGAGACCACTATAGGAGCCGGCCTTCCAATGACCTAGCTAACACCTTTCTCCACTCTAGCTGTACAAGGCCCAGGGCATCCCCAAGGAGCGCGTCCTGATCAAGATCGCCTCCACCTGGGAGGGCATCAAGGCCGCCGAGATCCTGCAGCGCGACCACGGCATCAACACCAACCTGACGCTCATGTTCTCGCTGACCCAGGCCATTGCCGCCGCCGAGGCCGGTGCTTTCCTGATCTCGCCCTTTGTCGGCCGTATCCTCGACTGGTTCAAGGCCTCCACCGGCAAGGCCTACTCCAAGGAGGAGGACCCTGGTGTCACCTCCGTCAAGGCCATCTTCAACTACTACAAGAAGTACGGCTACAAGACCATTGTCATGGGTGCCTCGTTCCGCAACACCGGTGAGATCACCGAGCTGGCTGGCTGCGACTACCTGACCATCTCCCCCGCCCTGCTGGAGGACCTCCTCAACTCCAACGAGGCCGTCCCCCTGAAGCTGGATGCCTCTGGCGCCGCTGCCCTCGACATCCCCAAGAAGACCTACATCACCGACGAGCCCACCTTCCGCTTCGACTTCAACGAGGACCAGATGGCCGTTGAGAAGCTGCGCGAGGGCATCAGCAAGTTCGCTGCCGACGCTGAGACGCTCAAGGACATCATCAAGGCCAAGCTGAGCGCATAAGCGTGAGGCTTTGACTTTTTTTGAGAGAGAGAAGGATGGAGGAGGATCTTGCACCATGGCGAAAAAATACACACCAAACCCGTTACATATAGCATGACGGTACATACACAAAAAAGAATGGAATGGAACACACGATACCACGCGCGCACCGAAATTGGGACGACATAAACGAAAAGAAAACAAAAAAATCTAGATTGTCAATCAAACTGATTTTAATGCGCACCACAATGATATCATCATCACGTACGGTTGGGAAGATGTGTTTTTAAGTGCAAAAGAGCCCATTTGCTCCCGAGAGGTTTTTATTCAAAAAAGAACTCGAAATGCAGACCGTAACATCCCGAAAATAGAAACGCCGTATATACAAAACAATCGTAGAAACAAAAAAAACTTCGGCAGTGAGCTGGTTTTATTACATACAACCAGATGCGCGCCATCCCAAGGAACAAGTAAACGAAGGTATTGATGGCCATCCCTGAGATCACTCAATCAGGAAGGTAAATAAAAAACATAAAACCAACAAAAATAACAAGATGGCACACTGTAAACGAGGGTATGCTTTCCAAAAAGGCTTTCCAATGCAAAGGGAAAAGAAAAGAGACAAAGTCGAAATAGAGTGAATACCGTACTCTCTAATCGGCATATTTCTTGGGCGCAATGGCCGGGCACTGCACCTGCTCGATGCGGTGCTTGACCACACCATTCTTGTCGGCCTCGACCACCAGCGCCGTCAGCTTGCCACCGTACACGGCGCCCGAGTCCAGGCCGAACGTGTAGCCGGTGTCCTCTTCGGTGATGACGCTGCCGCTGTTGGCGCCATTGCCTTTGCCGTTGCCGCTGCTGCTAAATAGGCTGAAAAGGCCCGACGGCATCGTCTCGGGGACCAGCAGGCCCGTAATGGCGTCGTGGCCGTAGACGACCGTCGTGCGGTTCGTCGGGTCCGCGATGGCGTGCTGCACCTGGTTCCACACCGCCGCCCAGTGCACGCGGTCCGTGCCCTCGCGGAAGTGGCCCTCAATGGGCAGCATCACCAAATCGCCCGGCTCCGGGTGGCCGTCGCCGGCGCTGTTGCGGCGCGAGGCGGTGCCGACGGGGCTGGGCTGCCGGGGGTGGTGCGGGTCGGCGCCGTAGGCATGCTTCTGCATGCGGTGGTACTCGGCCTCGACGCGGCCGTTAGGCACGTTGACGCGGTCCGTGTTCTTGATGCGGCCGCGGGCCTCGGTGCGCAGCCGGGCCTCGGCAATCAAACGGGCGCGCTCGTGGCGCACCTCGTCGGCCGGATGCACGAGGCTGCGCATGACCATGACGGCGTAGGGGTCCTGCTTCTCGAGGGGCAGCTCGGGCACGAGCCCGGCGTGCACGACGACGACGTCGTTGTTGGCAAAGGGCGACTTGGCGTTGGCCTGCTGGGCAGCGGCGGACAGCGGCACGGCGGCCGAGGGCGCGATGGCGCCGAGGCGCAGGATGACGGGCAGCTCCGAAAGCCAGCGGGCCTGCTCGGGCGTCAGAGTGGCGGCGGTGGCGCGCTCGACGGCGTCACCGTGCGAAAAGGGGTTTTGCTCGAGCGGGTCCATGTCGAGCTCGGCGACTGCCTTGTCGTGGTCGATAATGTCCTCCTCGTTCTTGTGCTCCTTCTTGAGACCGAGGAGCGTCAAGATGCCTTTCCGCTTTTTGGCGTCCTCCTCCTGGAGGTCGACCTCGCGCTGGAGCATGGCCTCGGCGCGCTCCATCTTGCCCTCGGCCTCGATGTTGGCCAGGACCACAAGGCGCCTCCGCTCGGCTTCCGCCTCGGTCTCGCCCTCGATCACAGTTTCACCGTCGATGTCGTCGATGCTCGCGGGCGCCTTTTTCGGTTTGACGGGCGGTGGGAGGTGCGCATCGGACGCGTGCAGCGACTGGTAGGCCACGAGCACGCGGTCCTCGTGGTTGCCGCGCACGGCGCTGGCGCCCAGCTCCATGGCCAGCTGCACGACGCCGGCGCTATCGGGCCCCTTGTTGATGAGGTCGCCGACCAGCACCAAATGGTCGTTGCCGACCTCAAAGTCGATTTTGTCGAGCAGCTCGTCGAGCGGCTTGCGCTGGCCGTGCACATCGCCAACAAAGACAAAACGACGGCGGCGCACCAGACCCGCGGGGGTGGAAAGCGAGGCGACGCCACCCTCGTCCTTGTCGTCAACAATGAGCTCGACGGGCAGGTCGGCAATGACGTTGGTGAGGCCCTTGATGGGCGGACGGGCGGTCGTGCCGTACTCCATGGTGTCCATGGGTTTCGCCAAGAGCTCGGCGAGCGTGAGCTTTTTCGGCTTGGCGGGCTCCTTCTTCTCCTTCGCCTGCTTCGCCTTGTACTCTTTCTGGGCCTTTAGCTGGGCGTCCGTCTTGAGCGCGGCTGGGATGTCGTCGGCGGCGGCCTTGGCCTTTTCTTCTGCCTCTTCGTCCTCCTCTTCGTCTTCGAGAAGGTCAACGTCGGCGAACTTGGCGTCTGTTGCGGCGCCGGCGCCTCCTGCGGCGGACACGGGGTTCTTCTGGACCGGTCTACCGGAGCTCGGCTTGCTCCCTGCTATTAAGTCGTCACCGGCGGCGGGCGCTGCTGCTTTTCCTGCTCCTGCTGGTGGTGGTGCGGGGTGGGCTTTGACTTTGTGTGATGCTGCTGTGTCCAGCTCGTCTTCTGGGGCACCCGACGGTATATATGGTGATGAACCGTGGCCTGGCTGCTCGGGAGAATAGGTCATGTAAAATGTCAAAAAGATGGCGAATGCGAAAATAAACAGCAAGCGCCGGCGGCGCAACCGCCCGAAAAAGGGGACCACCATGCGGGCGGAGCTTTAGGGGAGTAGGTGTAGCTTCGGGCACGGGAATTGGGCGGTGGCTGTGTGTGTGTGTGTATGTGAAGCGATATGTACGCCCACAAACACGCCCCAATTCGCAATCTCAATCTGTCGAGTCTCGCGAAATGTCTCGAATTTCTCGTGGACGAGGCGCCGCAAAGGAAGAGGTTAGGGGGTCAATGTTATTGCACAGCCCGTCGGCAGTGGTTCTCGCCAAGCTGTAAGACGCAGATAGGATCGTGGCGTCCCCGGTGAAGGGGAAAAAGCTAGCAAGGAAAATTACACGGCAGTCGAAAAACGTCGCGAACGAGGTTGCATCATCTGCCGGCCGCTCGGATCGTGATTCTTTGTGGTTGAGAGTGTGGCGGCGGATGCAGCTCCTGGGGGCGTTTTGTTGGACGTTGCGACGCAGTTGATCGTGCTTTGTTGGCTCAGGAGGTCGACTCGAGCCTCGCAGTACAAAGAAAGTCGCTGGTTTGAAGCTCGCGTGCCAGACCCTCAAAATATTCTGGGAAGATGCTCCTCGGCTCCTGTGAGCATCAGAGGAAGGCACGCGACAATGTTCGACCTGGTCTCGTGCTCAGCTGCCGATAGGAGATTTAGACGCGGAACGGAGGTGGCGGGCGCTGGAAGGCTGGCGTAGCTGGGAAAGAAGGGCGGGAAGGTGCGATGAAGAGACGCCGGGGGTGTTGTTTCCGTGTAAGTTGGGAAGTAGAATAAATTGGAAGGAGTGTTGGGCGAGAAAACACTACGGTCGGGAAAGAAGGAGAAAAAAGGACGAAGAAAAGGGAGAAAACAAAAAGAAAATGACAAGATGGCAAAAAAGAAAAGACAAGACGGAATCACGGCAAGACAGAAAGGGAGCAATCAAGGAACCACAGCAAGGCAAAAGAGACACTACAGACACAGAACAGACGCAAAGATAATAATGCCAAGCATTGCAGGAGGTGGACAGTCCCCCCCCCAAGAAGGGAAGAAACACAGACCAGACAAGGAAAATCGCCAAGAAAAAAAAAACGCCGCCAAGGCTAGGACTGTTTTGCACAAAGGGTCGAGGGAGGGGAGGTCTATGGATTGCTGGGACGGGGAAGGGAAGACGGCATGGGAATGGGGCAGGCGAGAGAGACGTCACCGTTTTCTGATTCTTTTGATTCTTTTCCTCTTTTCTTTTTCTCTGGGTTGTGCCCATCTGGTGCCATTTCCCCTGCGTATTCCTAGTGTTCGCGTGCCTTCCGCACAACCCTGTCATTTTGCAAGTGGTACGTACGACATGCGTCCTTCCGTGCTTCTGGTGGTTTTTTGTCATTGGCTGGTTGGTCTTTCTTTCCTTTGAGTTTTTTGCGTGCCCTTCTAATGCCCTTCTGCCAGTCTTTGTTCCAAGATAGAAGGAGCAAAGAAGGCGCAAAGATAGCAAAGAACAGCACTCGCAGGGCAGCAACGTCTTGGGGGCGTGCTCGTACGACCACCTTCCGTACGTAGTTTTTTTTTACGAGTCGCAGGGCCTAACGACTTAATACCCGTATCTATCAAGGAATGCCTCGTTCTTGGCAGGCATGGCACGATTTAGTGCGGGCGAGTTTCTGTCAGTTCCCTCGAGCCCTTTCACCAACGACCAACGCGAGACCGGTTGCGAGTTCGACTTTGTATGGGGCAGCGTTGGATCCCCCCGAGCCCCCCTTGCCCAAGGATTTCGCTAACGGGCTGTTGACGCGGCGTCATTTTGTCTGCACAGAGAACGGGGCGCCAACCGTCGAATTGTCCGACATGAAGACATCCTGGAAGATATCTTCCATGTCCTTCGCCAGCGGTGCGGCTGGCCACAGATGAGAGCAAACATGCTCGCATGCTCATCCGATGTTTTAAGATTTTTAAACTCATTTTTAAACTCGACGTGCAAAATCTTGTTTTTCTCCTCGCTCTCTGAACCCTTTTTTTCGTTGCTTGGCGCTGGCCGGACTTGTCCACTTTTTAAGCCTCCTGGCATGGAAGTTTTCAACGTACTCAGATCCCTGGATATCCGGTCGTTCTTTCCAGCTATTTCGTAAAACTTTGCTGTCCTCGCTCCACAGGAAGGAGCATCCCGAACAAGATGCACGCGTACGACGCACCTTCCCTCTGCATGGCATCTGTAATTGCGTTGAACACTCTGGACATTACAATGAGGTCGGTGAGGTCAGCGCGCCGGGCTACGAAAGAAAGAACATAGCAATTAAACAAAGGCGAGAAAAGGCGAGAAATAGGTGTGGATCACTTACGTATGCCCTGCTCCTCTTTCCCTGTTGAGCCTGTCCAGTGGCCGTTCATGCCCCGGCGCTAATCACTTTGATGTGGGGACAAAAAACCCGCTCCCGGAAGCAAGTGGAGGGTGGAAGGAGACCACTGAAGTGCTGGCGCCCCCCCAAGGACCACCCCCCTTCCACTCTCTCGCCTCTTTCCCCCTTGTCCTGCAGCGCATACTCGGAATCAGAAGAAAGGTCTAGGAGGCTAGCCACTGTTCATGCAGTCGGCACGCGACTCCGTCGCCCAAAGCTGTATCTGACGACACGCGAGCAGTCCCCCGAGCCCCTATTGAATGTTCGGGGAAGTCGCCGTAGACCAAGAAGAGTAGGTGGGCGTGCGACAGTGTCCCTTTGGTGGTGGCTCCTTCCTATCGGCCGCACGTCGCATGCAACTTCCCTCCTTCCTCCCACCACCACCCACACAGTCCATACGAGTCATGGTTGCGCTATCGCTATCTCTGCTGGGAAAGGGTAGTAAGATTACGATAATACTGAGTGCCTGTCGAAATCTGTTACCGTTACTCCGTAGTAATGCGATCAAATATGGAATCGGTTGATTGATAAAAAATCGACAGAGGCGCTTTCGCTTGCAGCCTGCAGTGTGTCCGTATCTCTACCACCCACACCCAGCCTCGCGCACGCCGCACGTAGCCGCAGGCGGGAAAGGGAAAGGGAATAGGAAAAGGGGGCATCTAAGGATTCGTGGCTGGCGATGGCAGGTAGAACAATCGAATGCAAGAGCCAAAGAAAAGAAGGAAGGAAAGAAGGACGGACGAAATGAAGTGGTTCGAGAGGCTCGATGGCCTTCCTTCCCCTGCATTTTGGCACTCTGGGGACTGCCCCAGTTTGTGGAGCCCAAGCTGGCAAGCACGCATCTTTCCCCCCAGGGTTTGTTGACGGCCGTCCAGCCGCTGGGAAAGCTCATCTGCCTATCTGCGCTGCATCGCAGTGCGATCGCGTACGGCGAATACGGCTGTGTAAATCTGGCAGGCGCCCCTAGGCTCAGGGGGTTTTGCTCTCCATCTTTCGTCCATTCTTCATGGGGATCGGCGGCCACCCTCGACAGCACCCCTTGCTTTTACTGGGGCCGCGTTCCCGCTGTCAGTTTCCTAGGGGTAGGCTGACCTCAAGCCTGGGCAGGAACAGATCCAACGGCGCCCTATCCAACCTGTTACAGCGTACGGAGTACGACGTACTATGGAGTATTACATCCAGCCGAATTGCAAAATGGGAAATGCCAAGACTTGCAATTTTGTTTTGGCCTTGCAATGAGCACCCCTTACTTGCACAGAGCAGACGGCACCTAGACAGAGATCTTGAGAGTTCGTCACGCTCAAACAGAACAAGAAGGTCGAACGGTAAAGCCAACGACGACGACATCTGCTTGAATGCAGGCGACTTACTGGCAGGGCTTGGTTCTTTGCCAGCCTCAACTCTTGCAGGCTGGAGTTGGAGATGCAAACTCACCGCACGACAAGGCTGGGTGACGAGATGACCTCGACGCCCCCAGGACGCGACTGCATACGAATGTCGCAACGAAAAGATGCCGATAGCCGCTTTGCTGTTCTGGTCCGCGCGCCGATCCCTGTCGCTAAAATGCGTCGTCGTTTGATTTCTCCTATTCGCCATCCCTCCTGTCTTCCGCTCCCACTCGACTGTTGCAGCGTAGGTCGTATTCCGTATTACGTCCTCGTTTTGAATGAATGAATGCAGGATACCTTTCCCACGGCCGACACCCCCTGGCTGGGTGGCCCCGAGTGCCTGGCAGCTGTTTCTGTTCTGCACAGATTTGCGTGACGGCTGACACATTTTCTCGACGCATTTTCCTCGCGTCTGTCGTATTGAAACAAGGCTTTACTTGCAGGTGCTTGGGCCGTCACGATCACTGTGCTCTCGAGGACGATTGGCAGCATATTCGAAACAACACGGTGACATGAAGGAACCAATGTGTGGACGACAAAAACACTGCACAAGAGAGCACGTGGCTAGAACCGGACTGTCCACATTCGTGAAGAGAAAAGATGGTATATTGAAAACCCAAAGGTGCTTTTCGTGCACCCCGCCATTGAAAAACAACTGAACACCAGCCCAGAAAAGATAAAAACCAGAAAACGCCAGTATGTGCTTGTGTCTCTTCTTCGACCGCCTTCCCCTATGCCACGCAGAATGCCGTGTTCGGTCGTGATTCGTCTCGCCATGCATGTATGCAATGCCGTGGATGCCGTGGATGCCGTGGATCTTATCATACAGCCGTTCACCCCCACCCCCCAGCCTCACGCCCGTCATGGCTTCTTCGCGCTCTGCTCCTTGCGGTACTTTTCGTTCTCCAGCTCGCGCCAGTCGGGCGCCTCCTTTTCGTTGCCCGACGTCTCCTTGACCACGCCGCCAAACGCCGACCGGCCCGCATACAATTGGTAGCCCTCCTTGTCATTGTGGTCGCCCGAGGACGAGTCGTCGCTGCTCGTTTGCAGCAACTTGGCCGCCGCTGGTTGGTTGCCGCGGAACCGCTTGCGCATGTCGATCATGCCGCGCCGGCAGTCGCCGAAGCCTTTGCGGAGCTGCTGGCACTGGACTGGCAGCGTGTCGGAGAGCGGCGGCCGCAGGCAGTCGGCCGCCGAGTTGCGGTAGACCATGACGCAGTCGGACTCCTGGAGGCACTGGGCCAGAGCGGCGCCTTAGAAGTGTTAGCGGACGTCAACGGAACGAGAAAGGCATGGGCCCGGAGGTTGGAAAACATACGAATCTCTTTACACGAGCTCGGCATGGTGGCTGAATTGCATGCAGAGGGCCGCTGTGCGTGTGCGTAAAGAGAGGAAGGAGAGGTGAGGTGGAATTGGAAAGTCGCCTGAAATCGCCTGATCTTGTCGTTCACGATCACCAAGCAAAAAAGTTGCCCGCCAAAAGATCGGATAGCTTTTTCGCAGGAGTTGCTGGGCCTCTGATTGGTCAACGGCTTACGCCACGTGTGGCGCCTGTTTATTTCGACTTTATTGTCTCCGAGTCTCCGTACCTTTGCAAGCCCGCGTACTTGGAAACTACAGCGCTAGTGGACCGCCCCTTTCGTCACCGCCCTGTACTTGTATCTCATGCAATTCGCATGTGACATCACCCCTGTGAAGGAGGGCACATGGATTCCTCAAGGTACGTCGTAGCTTATGCGTCGCACCTTCCTCATACGCCGTATTGTCGACCACCTTCGATCTCAACAAGCAGACAACCTTTTTTCCTACATCTTGTGATACCCCTCGCATAACGACACGATTGATTTCTGGTTCAGACCGACCTCTTTACCGACTTCCCCCTCTGCCCGCATTACTCGCCAACGATCGCTCGCGCCCATTCCAGCGCCCGGAAGCCACCACTTTTGACATCAGACGAAAGACGGAAGACAAAACCATGCGCGCCGTCCGTGGCGCGCCTGAAGTCAATCTGACGAGTGAATCTCGCTGTTAAAGAAACTCGTCAACAAAAAGAAATACAACCCCTCCACGTCCACCGTGTCGACTGCATCTCGACGAGCCATTGACCTTTTCCTCCTCCGACCGTTCCCTCCTCTCCGCGCTCAATCATCCCTGGCCGCGAGCTCTTGACCGACCCGATATCCCTTGATCTTGATCCCGGGCGCTGCTACAATCGCCCATCATGCCGGTCCCGTTCATAGGGCGTCTTAACGTGTATGTCGTGGCCTGTCGAAACTCACCAACCACCTCTTTCACGAAACCGTGCTGACACAGATCCTCCTCTTTTAGGACCGAGTATACGGCGTTGGTCAGCTCCTTCTTCCTGGTCGCCTTCGAAGCCATCATTCGCATTCTCACGTTGGCCTTGCGTACGTCGTCACTTCGAGACACTCCTCCTCACTCTCTGCTCCTCCATTATGTCCTCCATACTGACCGAGTCATCTACAGCCAACTCCCTCCTCACCCTATTTTACCGCGCATCAAAACGACTGTTCAACAGGTTCACAAGTCCAGCCCAGAAACGAGCCGAAGAACGCAAGAAATGTACAACTGTCCCCCTCCCGAGTCACACCCGTTCCCCTACCATGACACAAGTACTAACCAGTATTTTGGCACAGCCATCTCGACTTCCATTCGCGACGCGTCCGACTTTGTTGAGCTGTGCCGCCTGTTTGGCTACACCGCCGAAGAGCATGTCTTCCAGACCAAGGACGGCTACCTGCTGGGCTTGCACCGTCTTGCATGGCGGCCCGGTGAGGAGGACCAAAAAGTCAACGCAGGCCCCCGCAGCCTGCAAAAGCGCGTCATCTACATGCACCATGGCCTGCTCATGAACAGCGAAGTTTGGGTCTGCACGACAGATGCCCAGCGCTGTCTGCCCTTTGTCCTCGTCGAGCGCGGCTTCGACGTCTGGTTCGGCAACAACCGCGGCAACAAGTACTCCAAGAAGTCCGTGAAGGCGTCGTCTAAGAGCCTCGATTTCTGGAACTTCTCCATCGACGAGTTTGCCTTCCACGACATTCCCAACAGCATCGCCTACATTCTCGAGACCACGGGCCAAAAGTCGCTCTCCTACATCGGCTTCTCCCAGGGCACCGCCCAGGCGTTTGCGTCCCTGGCCATCCACCCCAAGCTCAACGACCAGGTCAACGTCTTTATTGCGCTAGCGCCAGCCATGTCGCCCGCCGGGCTGTCGAACGGTATCGTCGACGCCCTTGTCAAGGCTTCGCCGCAGGTGCTGTACCTGCTCTTTGGCCGCCGCTCGATCCTGAGCTCGGCGACGCTGTGGCAGTCCATCCTGTACCCGCCGCTGTTTGTGCGTGTCATCGATTTAGGCTTGTCGTTTCTCTTCGGCTGGAAGACGGAAAACATTGCCACCTCCCAAAAGCTGGCGGCCTACGCACACTTGTACTCGTACACGAGCACCAAGTCCGTCGTGCACTGGTTCCAGATCATCCGCACCAAGTCGTTTCAGATGTACGACGACGACGTCCACCCGCTGCTGGCGACGCACTCCAAGCACACCAAGGTGGCCAAGTACCCGACGCGCAATATCAAGACGCCCGTGGTCCTGGTCTACGGCGGCAGCGACTCGCTCGTCGACATTAAGGCCATGATGCGCGAGCTACCCCCGCAGACCGTCGCCACCGAGATCCCGCACTACGAGCATCTTGATTTCCTGTGGGCACGCGACGTCGACACCCAAGTCTTCCGCCACGTGTTTGACGCGCTCGACAGCTTCACGGGCGCCGAACACACCAAGGAAGAGTACGCGCGGTTCCGCAGCGCGCGGCACACGAGCCTCAGCGCGGCCAACTCGTTTCACATACCCAACGTCCCCAACCAGCCACAAGAGCAGGCACAGCGCCAGCATACCCAGCATTCTAGCGATGTGACCTCGGACAGCGACAGCCACAATCGCGGTCATAGCCAGAGCCAAAGCACGAACACGGCCGTCTCGTTCCGCTTGCCGTCCGCACAGAGTGACAACCGCCACACTGCTGCGGTCGAGCTCGAGCCGCGGCCACAGCGGTCAGAAGACGATCTGCTGCTGGACGATGATGCGACATGGAGCCAGCCGAGTACGCCACCCCAGGCAGAGCCAGCGGTTCTTGTTGGGGGGAATAGTGACACAACATCCGCAACACGGGCTTTGTCCACCGCCATCGACGTGGCCGCACCTGCTCCCCGTCCGCTCGCCGACCGGTCGTCCAACGTCAACAGGGCATCCTCGTCCAGTCCGGTTGACGCGTCCGCATCAACATCGTCATCAACAGCTCCGACGCGGACGAGCACACCCCTCGGCAACGAGCGCGACCGCCCGTCGTCCTCGCATTCCATACGGAAGACGTCGTCGCAAAAGTTTCGCAATGCCGGTAGTTTGAGCATTGACTCGATGCGCGGTGGCAAGGGCGGCAGCATCCGCGTCGGCAGCAGCAAGGCCGTCGGCGGCATCACGACGGAAGCTGCACTGGGTACCCAGGGTGCTGCATCGACAGTCGGTAGCCTGGAGCATTGAGCGCGCTTTTGTTTTGGAAACATCTTTAGAACCGAGACTGTACATGTATTCTTCTATGTATATTTTTACTTGTTTTGTCTAGCCTTGCCTTACCTTACTAGATTGTATATTATATATACACGGATCCTGTTTTTATTACGAGAGCAACGTCATTTTATGGGAGCAAGCAGGAGAGTCGGGTATACACATTTATTTCATTTGATTATTGTCGTTCTTTATGCTTTTTGAGGAACTGTAGTTCTTGCATAAATTCATCATGATATGTCCAATATCACTTCATTAGATCCTCCTATCGACTCGTCCTCAACCCAATAGATATTCCTTCTCGCCGCGCTTGCCCTTTTGGTCAAAGACGTCGCCCCACCACACGTTCACATCCTCGCCGGCGGCGGCCCGGCGCCGCCACACTTCCTCCAGCAGGGCCCGGCCCGTGATGAACATGTTGTATCGTGTCTTGGTGCCCCACCACACGCAGTAGTCGCGCGCGTCGTTGCGCAGGCCGGCGTCGCGAATCTCGGCGCCCGCCAAAAAGACGGGGAGCATCAGCTGCTTTTGGACAAACGTGGTGCGCCGGCAGCTCGTGATGTGGTTGAGTGTGCGGCGGGCCAGGAACTGGAGCAGGGCGGTGTGGTCACCACCACCGTCGGGGCCGTCGGCGGAGCCGGCGGTCTCTTGATTGGCACCGTCGATGCCGCCTTCGGCGTCGTCTTCGTCGGCCCTTCTCCTTGCCGCCTTCCGGTCCTGCCACTTAAACACCCGCTCAATGTAGATGAGTAGAGCATACCGCCAGGCCTCGGCGCAGTGGTACAGGTCGAGGCGGTAGTCGAGCACGCTCCCGCCGTCGTCCTGGCCCTCGACGGCAATGTTGCGGGTGCGCCACAAGTGTTCGGCGGCGGCCGATTCGGCAGCGTCGGCAGCACCCCCAAAGCCTGGATTGCTGCTGCTTCCGCGCCAGTGGTGGTTGGCGGGATCGTCAAAAGCGGGCGACTGCCACTGGGCGATGCGGCGCTCGAGGCGCAGGACGGGTCCCATGTCGAAGCGAACGCAGGACAGCGTCGAAGCAATCTGCATCTCGCGGGCGTAGGCGGCCAAGCGGACCATGCACTCAAAGAGCTCGCGGGGGCAGCCGGAGATGGCGTAAAAGTCGAGGGCGGCGGAAGTATCGCCACCACCGGTAGGTTCTTTCTGACCAGGCGTGGGCTGGGGCGGGTCAAAGATGCTCATGATGATGTGCTCGGGAAAGATGCAGCCGTTGCGGCTGGTGAGGGCGAGGGTGACGTCGAACCAGACGAGCAGGCCGAGCTGGGCTAGACGCTGTGAGCTATGCCGTGGTGGGGAGTCGGACGAAGTGGAAGAAGGCGATGAGGCGGAAGATGCATTGGAGGGTGTGGGCGAGGAGGCCGAATTGGCGCCGCCAACACCACCATTCGACCGCACGCCCTGGATGAGACGCTTCGCGCGGCGCAGGTGGGATGTCCACGGTCCGAGGGCGGATGTAGCGCACTGTCGGCGAGGTTAGTACAGGAACGAGAAAGAAGATGAATATAAGGGAAAAGGTCACTTACGTCCAAGGTCATGAGGACAATAGAGGCATCTAATAGTGACGCATCCGGCTGGCTCTCGCCGGCGGCCTCGGTGTGAATCTTATCCTCCAGCATCTGGGTGGCGCGGCGCTTGTAAGCGGTGGCCTCGCTGGTGCAGGCGCCGGTGTCGTGGTCGACGTGGCGGTAGGAGAGGGCGAGGATGCAGTGACGCAGGAGGCTGGACTGCTGCATGGCCTGCGTGTTGTAGCGGAAGGGGTTGGCGGCAAAGTCGCAGGTGAGAGGCAAGATGCAAAACTCTTGGTCGTCTGTATGGTTAGAGGATGAAGCGTGAACAAGGATGGGCGGTGGTACTTACACTGAAAGAAGATGCGTGAGATGGTGTCGTAGAGGGTGGACGGTTGGGCATACATGCGTGGTGACGTGGCCATGAGCAGGGCATCGGCCGGTATGGACATCATCTGTTGCTGTTGCTGTGCCTGCTTGCCGTTGTTTGTGTTGTTGTTGTTGTTGTTGTTGTTGTTGTTTGCGCCGGTGTCAAAGCAAAAAGTGGACAGTGGCGACGGCAACTGGATGGCGGAGAGCGTGTCGAGATGTGACGGCAACTCTTCAACATCGTCGGCCAGTGTGGCAGTAGGGTGGGAAGGAGAGGCGAGAGGAGGGAGGGACGACATCTGTGGCGGCGACGGCGACGGCAACGGCATCATCATGGCCGGCGTCGACTGCACGGCACCGGCGTTCATCATGCCACTGGCGGCACTGTTGGCACTGCCTCCGCCGAACATGGATGCATCCAAGCTGACGGCGGGAAAGAAGGGGTTCATAAACTCTTCATTGGAGGGCCAGTCAAGGATGCCATCAAGGCCAGGGGTGGGGGTGTTATTGCCGTAGCGATCGCTGTGGCTGTGGCTGTTGTTCCCAGCCGAGCCAATCGGGACCGTGTTCATAGGGCTGTGAATGCTCTCGCAGCTACTGCCCGTGCTCTCGGGCGACGAGGAGTGGTGCGGCAAAGACGTGGTATGCCCGTGGGCAGAATCACCGGACGAGGCGAGACCGGCCAGTGTCGCGGCAATGGTGTTGGTAATGTCCGGATGGAGGCCCTCGCCGTCGTCGCCGCCCATGGGCATCCGTGCAAAGACGGACCGCGGCGATGCCGACAGCAGGTCGACATCGTACAGGGGTAGCGGGCTGGAAGGCAGCGGGTGGTGGATGGCGGCGGTGCCCTCCGAGGCGGCAGACGAAGACGACGGGCGCGAACGCGCAGCATCAGCGGTAGGCACGCACGGGCGCTTGGCCTGCTTGGAGGAGGGCGAGGAGGACGGCGCAGTGGTTGAGGTTACGCTGGCTGATGCGACGACTGGTGCTGTCCCGTTGCGGCGTCTCTTGCGGCTGGGACCGCCGACAAACTTGAACTCGCGGGGGGTCTGGACCTGAGCCATGGTGGAAGCGTCTGTGTGTTCAGATGTTCAGATGTTCAGATGGTTTCAATGCCTGGTATGTCCAGAGTTGCCTAGCCAAGAGAATGTCGAAATGCCTGACAATGCCTGAAAATGCCTGGAGAGGGAATCGAGGACCGGGGGTGGATCAAGAACATGGACAGATCCGGTCTTTGACTGCGTCTTTCCTTGTCGTCCGTCTCTTATCGTCTTCCTTCGATATGGCCGGGAAAGGAAACTAGCGATCGGATATCTCAGACAGCAGCAAAAGACAGCTAACGGCCAGCGTGGAGCATGGGTCGATGTTGTCTGGATGCAGGAACGACGTGCGAACGTGGTGTTGAGTAGATATACCCAAAGAGGAAGAAGGTCGTCGCTTATGGGGCCCCTCGTGCCTTCCCCAAGATAACGCTGGTCAGGTCCCGGCTTCACATCCTATCGGGACAACCAAGGGAAGAGAGCCAGACCCCAGACCACCCGCCTGGCTCCTTCCTCGCCTCCAATGGTCTGGACTAGCCTGCCATCGCCATGTCTTTGGGCAGTTTTTTGTTCTGTTGTCTCCCCTCTTTCCTAGCTGCTAGTCAAGAACGTCTCCACACCCCTTCAATTTCTCCTATTTGGGACTAGTGCCGATATCGGTGTCAAGTCGGCTGCCGTCTGTCGTCTGTCGTCTGCACAGCGAGTCGTCGGAGCTGCTTCTGCATCCTTCGCTCATTGTACGTCGCATCTGTGTGTAAACCACGCAAGGAGCTTCCTGTCCAGGAAAGCTCTGTGTGGTCCGTATTTTCTTAACCTATTCTAATTTAACTTTTATTATCTTCTCCAATCGGATAAAGACCAGCGAGTGATGCATCTTTTTTTCTTTTACTTTATTTGTCAATTCACCCATTCGTACTTGCAGCTCAGGATTCCGTCGTCGCTTTCTGGTCGACGCGTCTGTTCTTATGCATGGAAGGTCTTTTGCAGTTCTGAGTCACAAAAACATCGCACGATGTAGTGAGGTATTCAGAAGTATAGCAAAATAATTAAATAATAAAAATAAAGCACCAAATAAGGAAGGAACCCTTTTGGGCTTTCCTCGCTCTTTCCTTCCCTTTTCTTGAACATTCTCCCACCCCTTTTCGACCTTGTTCATCTTTGCAAAAAATCTCACAAAATCTCTTATCAGTTCCGATAGGCACTCTCCAACACTCTTTGCAACAGCTCCACGACCTCCCATTATCATCGACACTTCCAACCACCATAACACACTCACACACACACACATCGCCGTCACCATGACCACCTGGACAGCCAAAGACAGCATTGTCATCCTGGGGTATGTCTAGCCTTCGCCTAAATAGCACAAAAAGCCCACTCTAACAGACCAGCGCCGGCATCATCGGCCTCGACGTCGCCCTCGTGCTCGTGCGCAAGGGCCTCGGCCATCTTGTCACGATCGTCGCTGAGCACCTGCCAGGCGACACGGCGCCCGACTACACTTCGCCATGGGCGGGCTGCAACTACTCGTCGATCTCGGGCAGCGACGCCAACGCGCTGCGGTGGGACCGGCTGGGCTACCGGCACCTGCTGCAGCTGGCGACGCAGCACTCGGCCGAGTCGTACGTGGCGCGCACGTCGTCGACGGAGATCTGGGACGACGTGGTGCCGAGCGACAAGATTAAGATTATGTCAGAGTATTTGGAGAATGTGCGTACCCCCTGGGCTTTCCCGTTTGTCTACCTCTACCTGCCTCTAACGTGTTGTAGTTCGCCGTCCTCACACCGGCACAACTCCCCGAGGGCGCGGCGTTTGGCGTCACCTTCAACACCGTGACGCTGCACGCGCCCAAGCACCTGCAGTGGCTGCACGCCACCCTCCAAGCGGCCGGCGTCACGTTTGTCCGCCGCAGCGTGTCCGACCTGCCGTCTGTCGTCGGCGCCAACACGGAGGTCGTGTTCAACTGCATCGGCAACGCCGCCGCGTCGTTTGCCGGCGTCCAGGACCCCAAGTGCTACCCGACGCGCGGCCAGGTGCTGGTCGTGCGCGCACCGGGTGTCACCCGCAACATGATGCGCTACGGCGACGGCTACATTACCTACGTCATCCCGCGGCCGCTGTCCAATGGCCAGGTGATTCTGGGCGGCTACCTGCAGAAGCACGTCGGCGACCACGCCACGTACGACCACGAGACACGCGACATCCTGGCGCGCACGACGGCGTTGTCCGCCGAGCTCCGCAATAGCAACGGCGGCGAGGGTCCGGAGGTGCTGGGCGTGGCGTCGGGCCTGCGCCCCTCGCGGGAGGGCGGCGCGCGTGTCGAGCGCGTCGAGCTGGTGGTGGGCGGCCGCCCACGGGCACTGGTGCACAACTACGGCGCGGGCGGTACGGGGTACCAGGCGGGCTACGGCATGGCGCTGGATGCGGTGCGGGCGGTGGAGGCGCTGCTGCCGACGCAGGCCGTGACGGCGTCTCTGTAAGACAAGGGGATGCCCATGTGTGTGATTTCTGTAATGATCACCCTATCGATAGATCTAGTATTGCCATCTACGTTTCTTGTTTTCTTCCTTCCCAGTCTTCACGAACGAATATCGGATACGGTTCATGGCCTGATAAGACCGATAAAGCTCTCCAGATGTCAACAGCTTGCAAGCTGCCCAAGCTGTCGCCCCCTCCGTGTCCACCTGCATGTAAGCGAGGGGAACGCTAAAGCGTATTGCAGCTTATTGGAGAAAGTCGACAAACCCGACCATATCGGAAACGATCGACCTAGTGTGACGTGCCGATAAGAAAGGCGGTCCTCGTGTCTGTCTTGTTCCAATGTCTCCTCTACAGTGACCCTTGGGTCCGTTAGTGCACTTTCGGTGATGTTTGACAGTGGGTGTTGGTTGTCGTTGACTGCTGACGGTGCCTGTTTGTTGGTGTCAGTTTAGGTGTCAGTTGACACTTTCCGCTAGTCCCAAATAGGAATTACCTAAATGGGAGAAATGCGACCCCTCTTACACCTCCACGGCAGTCCCCGACGGCTTTCTCACCAACGGACGGTCTGGATGTTGTTTGCCTTCCATATGTCGGATATCGGATATCGGATTCTGTATTGCCCCTCTCCAAAACTTATACCTAAAATGGAAAATGCAAGCTTTCCGTCTCACATGGGAGCTATACGCGTGAACGCGGTCCTTTGGGTGAAAAGAAAAGAAAAGAAAAGAAAAACCAACTATTGCTGGAAGAAGCAAGAACAGCCGTGACGTATCCATCCACGTCTTCTTGATCTACTATTTATCTTGAAGGCATCGCGACCGTTTATCTTTTTTTGTTCACATCAGTTTCAATCATCACCAAATCTCTATCTCTTATCCAACTCCCTCTACTCGAACCTACGACTCCATCCACCACGTCGAAACCCCTTCTCACCCAACACCACATCCCCCCCACCTTCATAATGGCGACGATGCAAAAGATCTTTGACGCCTACGAGACGCGCGTGGCCACGCTCCAGAAGAGCGACAACAAGTTTGCGCGCGGCGTCGCCTGGATCGAGGGCGAGCTCGTCCCCCTGCACGAGGCCCGCATCCCGCTGCTCGACGAGGGCTTCATGCACAGCGACCTGACCTACGACGTGCCCTCCGTCTGGGACGGCCGCTTCTTCCGCCTCGACAACCACCTCGATCGCTTCATTGCCAGCTGCGGCAAGATGCGCCTCAAGCTGCCCCTGCCCCGCGAGGAGGTCAAGGCCACGCTCGTCGACATGGTCGCCCAGAGCGGCATCCGCGACGTCTTTGTCGAGATCATTGTCACACGCGGCCTCAAGGGCGTGCGCGGCACCAAGCCCAGCGACATTGTCAACCGGTTGTACATGTTCATCATGCCCTACGTCTGGGTCATGGACCCGTCCGTCCAGATGAACGGCACGGGCTCGTCCATTGTCGCGCGTACCGTGCGGCGCATTTCCCCAGGTTCCATTGACCCCACCATCAAGAACCTGCAGTGGGGCGACCTGACGCGCGCCATGCTCGAGGCCCAGGACCGCGGCGCCACCTACCCGTTCCTGACCGACGGCGACAGCCACTTGACGGAAGGCTCCGGCTTCAATATAGTGCTCATCAAGAACGGCGTTCTGTACTCGCCGGCGCGCGGCGTGCTCGAGGGCGTGACGCGGCGCAGCGTCATCGACGCCGCCAAGAAGCTGGGCTACGAGATGCGCCTCGAGTTTGTGCCAATCGAAAGCGTCTACCAGGCGGACGAGATCCTGATGTGCACGACGGCCGGCGGCATCATGCCCATCACGTCGCTGGACGGCAAGCCCGTGGCCGACGGCAAGGTGGGCCCCATCACCAAGGCCATCTGGGACGAGTACTGGGCCATGCACTACGAGGATGCCTACAGCTTTGAGATCAAGTACTAGGGGAGAAAGCAGAAAGGGTAGTTGAACTTAATGAAAAGGGGGGAGACGATAGAATGCATACTTTAGTCTGTTGTTGGTTATGAATATAATGCTTCCGTTTGAAAGAATCATCGAAATTGCGAGCGAAAAATGACACAGAAATGTGCATGTATTCGAATAATATACATAAAACGCACAGCAGAAGGACAGTATCTATTCTTAGAGGCAAAATAAAAGAGTTCTGGAGTGTCGGTTGTACCTAAGTCCAGCACACAATTATTTTGCAGGCTCGAGACTAAGAGTAGCGGAGGTAGTAGGATGGATCTGTTTATGCAGAGATATAACTACTAGTTTCGAGGAATATAAAGAAATTAATAAACTACACGTATCTAGTGATGGATGGGTGTAATAGAAATAAAAATAATCGATTTAAAACTTGCAATAGTTACACCTATTTGTTTTTGTTCTATCATCTAACAGTACCCGCAGACACAGCAGTGCCCGGCTGCACCTTTCCTATACCGCCAGCAATGTCAATACATCAGGTCCTAACACAGTGAGACTACTCCTTCTCCGACATGGTCGACGCACCAGTACCCGCACCGGCCTGTTCCTCGTCGACGGGCACGCCGTCAAGGTGGATGGCGGCCATGCGCCGCTGCTGCAGCTTTTCCTCGTCGATACGCGGGCCCTTGAAGACGCCCCGCTTCGACGTGAACCAGAGGACAATGACAAAGCCCGTGAGGCCCGTGGTCACGACAGAGACGTAGCTCATGTTGCTGGGGGTGACGGGCATGGCGGTGGGGAAGCAGGCGATGATGTCGATAAACAGAACCCAGGCGACAGCGACGATGTTGATGGGCCTGCCGAAGCGGCCCAGGTTGAACCAGCGCTCGGGCAGAACACGGTCACGGCCGCGCCAGAGGACAATGGCCTGGGGGATGGCGCAGGTGGTCTGGAGGAAGAGAATGTTGGCGGAGACCATGGCGGAGAAGGCGGTGGAGGAGCCGATGAAGATGAGGCCGTAGAGCTGGATGGTTAGCACGAACGAACGAGCGGGCGGGGAGATGCGAGCGAAGCGAAGAAAGAAAAAAAAGCGAGCGCAGCGAGACCATATAAGCGGGAACAGAAAAGCGAGGGCAGAACGTACAGAGACAAATGTGCCCGACAGCAGGACGGCGTTCATGGGCATCTTGAAGCGCGGGCTGACGCGGCGCCAAATGTCGGAAAAGGGCAGGGCGCCGTCACGCGAGACGGCCCACAGCGTGCGGGACGAGGTGGTGACGTTGCCGACGAGGCAGCCAAAGAAGCAAAAGGCGAACAAAGCCACCAAGATCGACGCAGCCACGTCGTTGCCAGTGCCCTGGCGGTAGATTTCAATCAGGGGCAGACCGGTCGGCGTGTTGAGAACAGCCTCGACATCGGTGATGGCGTACATGCAGGCAATGGCAAAGGGGAACGCCGCAACAAAACCGCCAATGAGCGGCAGGACAATGACGCGGGGCACGTTGCGGCCCGGGTTAGGGATCTCCTCGCACATGTGGGCGCCGCAGTCGCTGCCAAGGAAACTAAAGACGGTGTTGACGGTGGCCAGCAGGAAAGGGATGCCCTTGTTGGACCAGCCGGTGCTAGACGTGATGTCGCCAAAGATCCAGGACGCGGAGGCGTGGTTGTTGCGGCTGCAGATGAAGAGGACGAGCGTGGTCGACAAGAGGAGGACGACGGAGAGGTAGGCTGAAGGTTAGCGGTGCAGGCAGACAGATAAATGGCGACAGAAGTGACTTACTGATCAACTTGTTGAATAGGGGGATAATGTGGTGCCCCAGGATGTTGAGTGCCACGGCCATCCACATCAGCAGCACGTACAGCAGCCACTGCTGCCAGTGCTGGTACTCGTACTCGGGGTGCCACAGCGATGCAATCGACAGCACCATGGACGCCACAAAGTTGGACACGGAGCTCGCGCCCATCCACCACCCGATCACGCTCATCCAGCCGTTGATGTACGCCGCAAACGGCTTGTACGGCTCGCTTGCCACCATGTAAGACCAGTAGTACTGCGCGCCCGCCACGGGGAACGCCGACGCCAGCTCGGCCATGCCCAGCGACAAGATGACGGTCATGACGGCCACAATCGGCATCGTCCAGATGGCGCCGCCGGAGCTGGCCTCGGTGATGCCCGTGCCAATGGACGAGCCAAAGCCCAGCCACGTGCACGTCAGCGTAAACGACAGCGCGCCCAGACTGAGCGTTGAGAACTGCCGCGGCATCTCGCGCTTGTAGCCGACGGCCTCGAGCTCGAGATCGTCGAGGTCGCCGCCCGCCTTGGCGGGGGAAACGTCCACAAGGGACGGGGCAGCATGCGGTTTCTCCATTGTGGGATGAAGGTGGTGGTAGAGTATAGTAGAAAGGGGCGGGGAGATATAACGAGGAATATAGATACAATGGTAAGAGAGGTAGATGGATGTTGCGGAATATAATATAGAAGATGAAGAGAAGCGTGGAGAGAAGATGAAATGGAAATAAGGAACAGTTGTGTGCACGACGCTGGCGATGTCGACGTATCTTATATCTTGGCAGATAGGCCAGTCTTGGGGACAGATGTGGATGGATGTGGAGATATGATGTGGAATGTCTTATAGAAGGAGGGGAGCGATAAACACAAGAGACAAATGGGGGTGAGAAGTCAATATCAAGAAACAAGATATGGTATCATCAAGCGGAGGCCTGCCTTGGGGGATCTCCTCTCTTGTTTGTTGTCAGCCCGGTTACGCCGGCGATGGCGGTTGAGAGGCAGACCAGCAAGGTAAAGGAAGTAGAGCGGGCATTGTGGGAGGACGGCGAATGGGGGAAAACGTCTCGTACCGGTTGTCGACTTCCTCTCGATCCGTGTTGTTCTGTCACCGCACGATCATGGTATCCTGGCCAGGAGAGTGTGCGCGTGCTCCTATCAGATTGTTCCCCACGTTGGCCATTATTACCACGAAGAGACAAAGGACAAAAAGGTGAAAGTGACAGATAAAGTTGAGATAGGCTAAAGCGTGGAGAGAGACAATGTTCTTCGTCCGTGATCCTCTCCCGGCAATCGCCCATGTGCCCACCTCCGTCCCCCGAACCGTCGTGGGAAAGGGCGTTAAACCAAAACAGGAGATGTTGAAAGGCTGTGGCGTATCTGACGGATGAGGGGAATCCTTCAACAGGGCGACCACTGCTTATCAGCGCCAAGAGGGCAAAATAGGGTGGAAGAGGACAAATAGGGCGAAATAGCTCTCCGGCACACACCATACCACCACTCGCCCTTCCCCGCTACCATCGGCGCTAGTATTATCTCTTGGGACAAGGCGTGGCACGTTGCCTTTTTATCAATTATTTTTATTTTCTTTCAATGCTATTTCTCCCGATTGGGAAATGTCAACTACTGAAAGACCCTTTTTCCTTGCTGGAAAGTTCCGCAAGGCTATTGCCGCCGGTATTGGAAATGCACTGCTCCTCTTCCCCCTCGCGCAACTTCGTCTATCCTTTCAACGTCACGCCGCGTCGTCTGTGCGCTTGTCTTGTTTCCCCAATGTTCTCTTGTTTTACTTGATCTGGATGTTCTTGAAATGTCTTGTTAAGGTTTCCTGATGAGCGTTTTTGATGCCGCGCCCGTACGGTAGAATCTCGGCTAGGCCTACATCCGTCTCACCTTTTCCGTAAACAGTAATATTATAAAATTATAAACCACAAAACCGTAACACCGTAACACCGTTCGACAGCCGGCAGGCATGTCACACGTTGGAGGTAGGCACATACTTGAAACCATACTGGAAATGGCACATACCAAGCCGTGATATCCTTCATTGCCTCTTTCGTCGGTTTATCTAATAGGATTCCAGCACGCAAGAATAACATCTCCTCAAGGGTGAAGTAGAATCGACTGTAACGGCAAATTACAAGAGACGAGAAAAGAATACCGTTCATTAAGACTTACTGACTTGACGTGCATGAAAAATTTAATATACGGGGCGCAACCGGAGAAGATAAAAGCGCATCAAAGAATTTATCGGAAACCGGTCAATTATCTCGGGGGAAAAAAATCGCAGTTGCTGGGTACATCTAATAATCTTAAGAACCCTCCAACAGAATTACTTGCATCATGTCCCACGATTGGAGCTCAAGGCTACCTCTTCTGCTCTGTTCTTCTCGAGCCGAAGCGTATGTCAGCGGGGTTTCACTTATTTGTAAGTTCCAGCAACAAGTAAAACTTTACACAAGGACACTACATAATAATACTATGCAAAAAAAGCATTGTGTTTGCAACTTCGATGGGATACATAACCCCCGTCAACACGCTCACCTTCCACGTACGGCCATAGATACTGGAAAGCACGGGATCCCGTCCGCTCTCCCCTAGTTAAACCAGTAATCGGCGGATTAGTAGTTGGGTCGGTGACGACCAGCGAATACCCGCTGCTGTACGTTTTTTTGTCTTTCTTTTTTTGTCGTTTATAAGAAAGGGGTCTTGTTCACTTCCCCTTTTTTATTTTTTTAGAGCACATTATGTGGTGTAGTGATGTGGGCGAATAGTGGCGATGCTTGGTTGATTGATGCACGATGGGTATAATTGACTTGAATGGGCCGGTCTACTTGCTGCCAAGGGCGGCTGATGAAAGAGAGCACTGTCAAGTTGCTTGCTCCAAATGTGAAGCTCTTGGCTTACAGAAGAAGCAAGAATCCTAGTGTGGCAGCTTGTTCCAGTGCAGTCTATCGCCAATCAAGACCACGGAAGATAGCAAGGCTCCGAGCCTCGTGTCTTTTTGAGCGGACAAGTTAGCACCAACATGTTTGGTTATAGAAATGGAAGGCAAAGTGATAGAAAGTGGAAACTTGAATCCTTGCTATGCATCACCTATCTACTACACATGACACGAAATTTTATGTCGTGCCTAGCCATGATTTTGTTGGGATCTTGACATCTGTATACTGCCTCTCTCAACAATACGATCTAGGGGCTTGAACTCGTGAAAGATCAGCGGCTGTCACACATGGCCTTACCATATATCATTCAATAGCAAAAGAAAGAAGAAAAAAAGAAAGAAAAAAGATACGCCTGTACGGAGTAAAGCACACGGTGATAATGATAATATCGTAGCCCATTTCCTGGAAATTCACCGGTCTTGATGCACGATGGTCGTGCCAGGCACTCCCTTTGAAGAAGATAAACAAGTAAGAGCATAGAATCCCTATTCAGACTTTCGATAGTCTCTAACGCGATTTTATGTACTTGCCATGCTTTTGTATCATGACAAGTGCTTTAGGATAGTTTCAGTGTTAAAAGATATCTGAACCTATCTCTACTTCCTCTTATGCGAGGTTCATTTAACACAGTCATCATGCATCATCATGTATCACTGTGAGTAGCAACACAGAGCTCACGGTTCACTCTATGCCATCTAATATAACACAAATGCATTGATGTAGACTCAGCTGTTCCCATAGTGTACTTCATATTGGCCATCTACTATATTCAGGTGGGGGGTGTGACCGTGGGACTGATGTCTCATATCAGGTCATGACGGGGATTTCCTGCATCGTTGCGGCTCATTTCCTACACAGATTTAAGAAAACAACGGCAACGGTCCTATAAATGCGGCTCCCAGTGGCATTTACTGTGGATCTTACTGTCCACAGATGCGGTGAAAAGCTTGTCTGAACCACAAAAATGTGCTGCGCATGCGGTACTATGTCAAATGGTACCCTATGCTCTAAGAAGAGTGAATGGAAGACATTTGGCCTCACTGATCTGTGAAACTGATCACCGCTTCACCTTCCGGATGGGCTCTGAGAGTGCAGCGTCGTGGTAGGGTAGAGAACTATTCAGCTTGAAGGCTGCCGTCATCTTTCTTGCCTCTGTCTCAAGAACCTACTCCCTTACTAGCATGCCGGCATGTCTCTAGGTCGAACGGGGTATATATACTGGCGGTGAACATATCGCGGCAAGCACCTCCTAGGTTAGTACGCATGTCTTGGATTGGTCTGTTTCGCGTCATGTCCATATTAGGTCTCGCCAAGCTACCTCGACAGGCCAGATGGCGGTACGACGGGGACTGCTCCGAAGGCTAGCTCTATTTTCGGAGAATTGATATACCCAGATGATACGGAGGTGGTATAAAAAGGGCATGGTGAACAGTGCATATCGGGGACAGAATGCGTGGGGTACAGAAGGAGAAGATACCGGGGATTCGGTTGCTGCCGAGCATGAAGATCCGATCAAGGGATCGGCCTGTCTACTGTACAAATAGGGGAAAGGGGAAACAAGAAACTCAAAGCGACACGGGGAAAAAGAAAGGGGAAAAAACGACGAGGGACACAGACGGTATAAATGCAGTCCGAAGGACTACTCCGCTGCCTTGTCTTGGATGCAAGGTCGTCCGTGCCTTTATCTTCGTCTACGACTAGGGAGCAGGCAGTAGGCATCCACACAACCACGCAACCGCATAAACATATAACCACGCTGCCACGCGGATGGCCATACGGATAGCCATGCGGATGTGGACCCGGGGTGTAGATGAAGTTTATATTGGGCTGCATTGTTTTGCGTGGTATGCATGCAGGGTCTTGATCTTCGATCTCTTGGCTTTGGGTTTGCGGGTTTCTGGGAAGACGATCTCTACGCAGGTCCCGCGTCCACGGTATGCGACGCGGATGAACCAGGTACGACTACCATTCTGACGGAGAGATCACAATATCTTGCCGGGCATTTGCCCTTCACGATGGGGCTGCATTGATCATTCAGTGAAACGTGCTACTCATAATGAGTCATACGAGGAGAGGAGTAGCATCGCCATAGGACGTGGCTCGGGGTCTGATATTGATGAGGTAAGACGACTATGTGGGTGTGTCGTGAGACGATTAAACCACGGCCCACAGACGCGGCTCTGCGGTTTTGCGGGCGAATGCGACATCAAGCGGGAGCATCGTTTGTGTTGCCAAGAGAGCCAAGAGATATTGACGATTTGTGTGCCGAGAACATCGACGAACCGATCACCATACTGCGATGCGGTTCTGCACCTTCAAACTTCTGCACCTTTAAACTTTTGCACTTTCACACTTGTGCACTTTTGTCAAGCGCCACCGTTGCGACTGCCAAGACACGCTTTTTTGAGCCCCCCCGTCCCCTTCGCTCCTTCCCCCCTTCCCTCCTTCCTTTCCCATTTCTTAGCTGGCGCGGACCATCGCACGTACCCGACGTTTTCCCCGTTGCTACCGTTGCTTGCTTGGCAGTCAGGACAAGAGATAGCCGGCCCTTGGCAATACCCAACGTCCAACGCTCCCGCCTTCATCGGCAACCCTCATCGGCGAGCGTTTTTCGTTTTCTTCTGCCACCATTTGGTCTTTCTTGTGTCGTTGGTCCTTCCTCCATTGCCACTTTCCTCAACCAGCAATTGCGGCTCCTTCCCAAAAGATCCAAACGACCCAGAAGACGACGGGAGGATGGCCGAAGGAAGGAGCAAGCGAGGAAAGCACGAGCCATCGTCGTGGCGGCACCTTCTTTTTTTTCTGCTTTTTTGTGTGCTTTACCCAGCAAAATTATGGGGAGGCCTCGAGGGAAGGAAAGAGCGAGGAGGGTCATCGTGCGCTAGCGCGTACTCGAGTCGCTGAAGCTAGGCTGAATTAGGAATGTGACCGGCTTTTTCCATGTGCATGTGCTCGAAGGGCGAGAACGAGCACGGAAGAGACAATGAAAAAGGGGCGCAAAGGGGCGCAAAATGGGTCGAAGATAACGCCCAGGGGTATGGACGATACGACCCATTGCGCAAAACAAGATTACCAGGTTGTGTCGTCCTAAATCGTCGTCTTAAATCGACCCCATTCTGGATTGAATTGCCGCAATTCCGATTCTTTGCCGGCAGACGACGAAAGAGGAGGCTTTCGACAACATGGCAACATGACGCCGTTTCCCGTTTCGCGGAGAATTCAATATGCACAAGTCAAGCTTCCTTGGCCTTCCTTGGCTCTTGGCTCTTGGCTGCTTGGCTGCTTGGCTCTGCACTCCAGGTTCACGGACTGCTACCTCCACCGTCCATCCTTCATCTTCAATAGTTTTATCTTTCATATTGCCTACCCAGCGGAGCCAAAAACAAAACTCCCTCGTACCCATCTCGCGTGGCAGATCGACACAAGCTGCGCTTCCGCGCTCGCGCTTCTTCGTTTCTGTTTGTTCTTCTTTTTTACATTTTCGACTGGAATCCCTGACAGGCTGGCCAACTTCCTGTTCCGTCTTCGCTGTGCCCCATGCCACTTCTTTTTGTCTCCTTTTTCGTCTTTTGCGCCCCCCCGCCTATCCGATCGTGAGAAGAGTCCACCTTTGGTAGCTGGCTCCTCACCCCTGGGTATCGTCCTTCGTTTCTTCCTCTTTAGGCAGGTCTGAAAAAAAAAAAAAATGCGCCGCCCCCGCCCCCCCTCAGTGGTGTCGCGTGGAGCGTGTCCAGTTGTCCAATACGGCGTACGACGTATGCGAGCTTTCCATGGGTGATCATTTTGACATAACTTTGACAAATTAAGTGGTTTTCTTCGACGTATCTCTCGAATCCCGACGAGTCGTCCGACGGCTTCTGGCAGAAGTGCTTGAATTGCATTTGAAAGGCCCGCGGCGCTTTCAAACACGGGCCACAGGCTAATGCGACGCCGTATATATAGACAGCGTCGCATTCTACTATCTGGGGAGGGGGCCGGGATTGCAAGGGGAGACCACCACACCAAATTGGGCATGCCGCGTATCAACAGGACTGGCAGATACGACGTCGAGGAACGTCTAGCAGACCGTTGGTCGGGCGAGTCGAAGAGCCAAGCACGACGGCACACATTCTCCCGTCCATCCATCGCTGCCCCAGAAAGCTTGGCCTTTGTCTCCAACGGACAGCCCCAGTTTTTTTGTGCTCTCTGGTCGTTTTCCAGTCCTTTTTAGTGTGCCTCCAGTGCAAGTGAAGTCGTTCCTCTTTTACCCATTTTGTGCGACGGTCAAGATGGAGCTTGCTCTACGGAGTACGACGTACGGTGCACCAATTATAGTGCGAACGGGGGTCATGATAAGGACGAAGCAGAGGCGTCGTGCGACCACGGTAGAACCGAACGCAGGGACGAATGCCAAGGGACAGTGCGCTGTTTTACACGCGAGTAGGAGGCTTATGAGAAACTGCCGTCCAAGACGGCAGTTTTTAGAGAGTAGTCAAAGCTTAAGAGAGCCAAGAGTAAAAGTGCCGTTAAAGAGTGCATTCAGTACCCAGGTCCAGGCTCAGGCCTAGGCCCAGGCCTAGGATGCGATTGCAACTCGAGGTCGAGTGTCTTTAAAGGTCGGCCCGACAGAGAAACGTCGCACGGTGCCAGCCACGAGATCCTGTGGGCAGGAACATGCTGTGCCGCTTTCCTACCCTCGATCTTGCTTCAAGTTGTCTCGAGTGATGGTCTGTTGCACTCTCGCATTTCCTGCTCACACTCCGAACACAAGTTCCGTGCTTTATCGGACCTGAAATTAGCAACACCGTTGAGTCGTAGGAATTGGGCCTTTGGCGATGGGTTGGATATAGTCTCTCGTTTAGGAAGGTGCCCCATTCCCTGTTCTCCCCCCCATTTGGTCTGTTTGCCCCGTTTGACCTGTTCGCCGTCCACTCGATTCCTAGCCCACATGCCCGTACGCGTACTGAGTACTCCTCGTATTGTACTTGTACTTTAATCTTATCCCGATAACGTTTGCTTGGGCCAACGATTCAAGAGGGAAATCAATCGGAAACAGTCGAAATGGAAACAAGGCCACCCAAGCACCAGCTGTTCTCCATCAAACTGTCCCCATGCTAGTAGACTGTCTCCATCAAAGGTTTCCATCGACTGTCTCCATCCGTCTCCAGTCGCCGTCAACCTTGTTTAAGAAGGTGATCACCACGGCTGCCGACTTGTGCCGTGTCCGCACCCTCTTCCTTGTCTTTTCTACTCTTCCTTGCCTCCTCCTCACGTCGTACTCCTCGCACTCTCTCTTGATGGTGTCGAGCCGTCTCACTGGTCTCCGCGCTTGCAGCTCCATCGTACCCCCTCGTACCATGTGGTTGATGTCGTTCTTTGCCTCCTGATAGGAGCCCACATCACCCACACAGGCCCATCCGTGTCCACATCACCCACAGGGCTGCTCGCCACGGACATTCTTTAAAGTCGATTAACTCGTTCGTGAGACGAAGACGGGCCTGGCCCTTGTTTAGGAAGGTCACCCTGTTTGTGTCGTCAGTTCGTCCTAACGAGAATAGGCATGCGATTCAGCGATAGGAATCTGACAGTGTAAGAGTGTTGTGATGTACTTGCTGTGATGTCGTTTCCCTCCTGGACCACTTGATGCGATTGCTCACCATTGTTCTCATCTCACGCCTATTTCCTACCCTTGCACATGATAAGGAGGTCGCCACACGACCAACAATACCAACGTCCACAGGTCCACAGATTGTCTATGATTCCAATATCCCAGTGATTCAGGCATGTCTTCCCGGGAGACAGTCGTCGTTGTGGGGTGTTGTCTTGACCAACGTCCCTCTAACAAAAGGTGAAGCTCGTATTGGCCGCTCCCAGACAGACAGACGAACAAGAGGGGCGACAGGGCCACACGGGAAGACGCTTTTAACCCCATAGCCCCCGTCCTTCCCGTCTTTATTTATTCCCTTTCCTCTTTCTTTTTTCTCTTCTCTTTTCGTTCATCATCTGTATTGCCCATCATGACCACCAAACGTGCAGCCTTTACGACCGACGCCGACATTGAGAGCGGCAGTGGCGGTGCCGACGACCATGGCGTCGTCGACGAGAAGAAGATCAGCGGCGACGTCAAGTCGGACAAAGCCGGCCACGACTTTGCGCTGTCCAGCGGCGCGGACCTGCCGACCTACGAGACCGACGGCCGTGAGCAGCTGGGCGGCATCTCGGCGGACAGTGACGACGGCGGCATTGTGACGACGGCCGAGGATCTCATCACAAAGGTCATCGACCTCGAGGACGACCCGACCCAGAACCCCTGGACCTTCCGAGTGTTTTTCCTAGGTGAGCCCGCCTCTTTACGACATTTGCTTCACCACCTTCACCGGCCAGCTCTACTGACCTACCACCTCCAGGCATCGGTCTGTCCACCTTTGGTGCCGTCCTGCAGGAGATCTTCTACTTCAAGCCGCAGACCATCTACGTCTCGGTTATTTTCCTGACCGTGCTGGCCTACATCTTGGGTGAGGCCATGTCCTACGCTATCCCGCGCAAGGGCGCCATCGGCCGCTTCCTTAACCCCTTCCCCTTCCACATGAAGGAGCACGCGTCCATCACGCTCATGGCCTCGGCTGCATCGCAGTCTGCGCTGGCCACCGAGGCGCTGGCCGCCCAGGACCTGTTCTACGGCGGCTACCCCAGCAAGGCCGCCGGCATTTTCGTTGTGATCACGTCGCAGCTCATCGGCTTCGGTCTGGCCGGCCTGCTGCGCGAGGTGCTGGTCTATCCGACGCACATGCTGTGGCCCATGAACCTGCCCATCACGTCGCTGCTCGAGTCGCTGCACGGCGACAAGGCCATTGCCAAGCAGCGTCTCAAGATCTTTTACATTATTTTCTTCTTCTTTTTGGTCTGGGAGATCTTCCCCGAGTACATTTTCACCGTGCTCGAGGGTGTCTCCATCTTCTGCCTGGCGAAGCAGGACAGCCTTGTCTTCACCAACCTCTTTGGCGGCGCCAGCGGCAACGAGGGTATTGGTTTATGTGAGTTACCCTCATCCGTGCTTTTCTCTTCCTTCTTGACATGTTGTACTAATTTACGTCTCACTTCCAGTGGCTCTCAGTTTTGACTGGAACTACATTGCGCCGTTTGGCAGCCCCCTTTGGCTCCCTCTGTACACGCTCGTCAACGAGTACATTGGCTACCTCGGCTGCGCTGTCTTCTTCATGGGCCTCTACTACAGCAACACCTTCCGCGCGCAGGACTTCCCCTTCCTCGCCCAGGTGCTGTTCGATGGCACCTCCAACGGCACCGTCTACAACGTCTACAACCAGTCTGCCATCCTCAACGAAAAGTTCGAAATCGATCCCAACCTCCTTGCCCAGCAGGGCACGCCTTTCCTCACGGCCTCCTACCTGGGTTATCTGATCACCTCCAACATGGGCTTCACCGCCACGTTTGTGCATATGCTGCTCTGGAACTTTGACGACATCAAGTCCGGTTGGACTTGGGCCAGCCCCAAGAACCTCAAGAAGTTCCTGCAGCCCGGTGCCTGGAAGTTCTGGGAGGCCCGGGAGACCCCCGAGGAGCGCTTCGACCGCAAGGCCAACGACCCCAAGCTCGACCCCCACTACAAGCTCATGCTGAGCAACATGTACAAGGAGGTGCCGCTGTGGTGGTGGGGCGCCGTGCTCATCATCTGCTGGGCCGTCGGCCTTGGCAGCCTGTACGCCCTCAAGTCGACGCTGCCCTGGTGGGGCTTCTTGGTCAGCACCATCATGATGACCATCTTCCTCCTCTTCTTCGGCGCCCAGTACGGCATCACGGGCTTCCAGTACAACATCCAGCCCATCTGCCAGACCCTGGCCGGCTACATGTTCCCGGGCCGCCCGCTCGCCAACATGTACTTTACCTGCTTCACCTTCAACTCCATGCAGCAGGCCCAGCTGCTGGCCCGCGACCTCAAGCTCGCCCAATACGTCCATCTGCCGCCGCGCCACACGTTCACCGTGCAGGTCATTGGCTGCATCGTCGGTGCCGTCCTCAACTGGGTGATGATGTTGACCATTGTCCAGAACCAGGGCCCCATTCTGACCGGCATCGTCGGCTCCAACATTTGGTCTGGCCAGAACGTCCAGCAGTTCAACACGCTTGCCATCTCCTGGAGCATTGCTTCGGACATGTTCTCAGTGGGCTCCAAGTACCAGTGGGTCACCATCGCCTACCTGCTCGGCTTCCTCGCGCCTCTCCCGCTTTGGATCCTCAACCGCTTCTACCCCCATAAGGCCTTCCGCTACATCAACACGTCCATCATCCTGTGGCAGATGGGCTACCTCTTTGTCGGTATCAACTCCGCCATCACCATGTTCTTCGGCCTCGGCTTCCTCGCCCAGTGGTACTTGCGCCGCAAGTTCCCGGCCTTCTTCATCAAGTACAACTACATCACCTCGGCCGCCCTCGACGGCGGCACCCAGGTCATGGTCTTTATCCTGACCTTTGCCGTCTTTGGCGGCAGTGGCACCGCCCGGCCCTTCCCCATCTGGGCCGGCAACCCGGACACTTCGCTCCACAACCTCGACTACTGCATGGTCAACACGGCCGAGACCAACTAAACAAGTGGGCTTCATGCAGAGTTAAAGGTTTCGGCCAGCACGGCATTGCTACACGGCAGCGTCCAGCTTGGTTTGAATAAACAGTGGTTGTGTCGGTGTGTGCTCGGATGAGAGTTGTATGTACTTGGTGAAAGGTGGTGATTAGCTGTGGTAGGAGACGGAAGATGGGATGGCGACCTTTTATTATCGTCTTCTTTGTTAATACGTGGGACTAGCTAGTCTGTTAGTAATTTAAACATATATTATTTAAATCATTTAATGTTCTTATTTACGGAAATTTAAACAAATGTCCGAATTCCTATTGAGTTCTTAACAAAACGTTGACTTTCGATCTTTTCCCCGAGGCTACCACTCTGTAAACAATACTCCATCCTGGTCTGCAAACATCCAGTCTTATTCTCTGATTTCATTCGCGTGCCTGCAATTCATTTGGACCATGCTCGAAGACAGCACAAGAAATTCGACCCAATGCCGGTCTGAGGAGATCGCTCCTCTATCCAACGGCTACGAGTTTGTCCATCACAGGCCATCCCTTGTCCCTGCACTCTCCCACTCATACTTTCCACCTATCTTTTATCCTTCTGACTAGTTGTACCCTTTCTCAAACCAGATGTCCGTATCTGCACCTCATATTGCGTGCAGGTGTTCTGTATGACTGTGGCTGACCAGCAGGAGAAGCCCTGCATGTGCGTGCATGCGTGCTACTCTGTGCCCTGGGCGGCCTACTCCGGAGAAGCCAAAACCAGGACACTCGTTCTCGAGATAGAACCGGATGGACCCTCTAGTCCTTTCCTTAGTATTAGTATGCATCTGTCTGGCCTGCAGTCGGCGGTTGTGGTCACACGGCAGCTGGGAGTGTTTTCTGGTGTTCAACAGCTTGGCGGCTCTGTAGCAGGAGCCGCCGATTAGGGCGTTGTTGTGCTTGTTTGTGGTTGTAGGTAAAGAAGACGAACGCTGAAGATAACAGAGTAAAGGGGAAGGGGGAGGTGTGACGTTGTTTACTTTGATTACTAAAAGGGCAAGCGCGACGGGTAGAACCGTCCGTAGGCAAATCTGAAAAGCTCACAGGCCATTTTGGCCGTTCTCACCTTCCTTGTGGCACTTCTGTGGCACAAGGGAAGGAGCGAGGGTCGAAGGCAGGTGCGACTGGTAAACCACCACCACATCTTACCACATAAGCCCAAGCAGGCAGGCAGGTAAACTTTGCCAGCTGTCAATAGGTTCTCGTCCCAAATCACGAATAAACGAGGAAAACAGAAAAAGTCCGCGCATTTCCCCTGGAACCCGTGACGAGGGATGCAAGTGCGGGGGTCCAGTGAGAGTTCGCTGGCAAGGCAAAACGAAGGGAACGAAACGAGAAGGGGGGAACAGAGCCCCATCTTGCCCATATGCGTTGGAGAGCTCGTTGCAGGGAAGGAGCGAACCCCCACCGTCATCCCACGCGCCCGTCGCGATAGCCCCAGAAAGGGCCGGGTGGCTCCACACACCCTCTTCCCGCTGGAACCCCCCGAGACCCCTCGCCCCCAAACGAGACGACCGAGAAAGGATGAAAAGACAGTGTGGAAGAAGTGTGGATGGGAAAGGGGTCCCAAAAGACGGTCGTTGGAAAAGGGCAGAAAGACGATGGTGTGGTCGCTCTCCTCGTCTCCCTACACCCTCAGCGGACAAGGCTGGAAAGGGTAGGTCGTTCGGGAAGGAAGGCGCGACGATGTCCCCTTCCTCACGAGGTGTGGGGTCCGACAAGAGACCGGACCGGAGAGTTCCTTCCTTTTCTTCCCTTCTACATGTGATACGACATATCCCGTTCTTGTTTGACTTCTTATTCTTATTCCCATTCCTATTCCATGATCCTCGTTCCCATGTTCCTTTGACATTGAAACATGTTTGCTTCCAGATTTCCTCGAAACACGGTTCGTGAAAGCCAGGCACTCGTTTTCCGCGACCTCCGTAGTCGCTACAATTCATGGGAAGGAGAGCGGCCATGCTTTTTCTCCCTGCGTACTGTCACTCTTCTGATTTTTATGGATTTATGGATTTATTCTATCAACTTCCTTTCTTTTCTTTCTCCCCTCCCGTTCCGTCGATGGTGTTATCCACAATGCGGAGAAATACAGTCGTAGGGCGGGATGCATCCTGTCACGTTTCCCCTATTTTCCCGTTGCGTTCCGCGCCAAACGCTTCCAAGCTTTTCCCCACGCTTTTTTGCTTTGCTGGCATGACCCATTTGCCCATCACGTTTTCGTCAAGTTCCTTTTCCCTCCCGTTTACCAAGCGTACGTAAAGAGATGAGCGAACAATTACGATGTGTGTATTCTAACTCGTAAGCTCGCATGCGTTTTGCGGATGGATTGGCTCTTGGGCCAGCCCAGGCAGACAGGTCCCGCGTCAGGTGGCAAGACGCGCACCACTCAAGGTTACTCTACCCCAGGTTTGCTTTCCAAGGCCCCCCCTTTTTTCCCCAACCAACCCGTTTTAGAGCTCTCATCTTCATTCCATTTCATTCCGTCTTCGTACCGTCTTCGTGCTGAGGTTCCTTCCCTGCATATCTTCCAAATAATGGGCCAGTCTATTGTTTCCCTTCCATGGTTTCGGGGGTTCTTCCCTTGTTTCTTGCTGCCGCCGGCTCCATTGTGGCAAGTCAAGTGACGTGTTTTTGCTGCCGAGGCTGCCTCTTATTTTCTTTCATAGCTGTTATTTTTCTCTTATTTTTCTCTTCAAACAAAATTAACGGAGATTCTACGCCTCATCTCGCACGCCCTCTTATTCTTGTCGCCCTGACGAGTACGAGTACGACTTTTGCTCGGGCGGGAAGAACGATGTATTCGTTCCTTCATACCCTGTCCCCCTGGAAGAAGGACATCACCGGTTCCACAAAATCGTTCTTCTCCGTAGAAGGAACGGTCGTTCCCAACCGTTCTCCAGCCGTCCAGACCCCCTGGACAAACAGCCCCAGTTTGCTGGCTTGGGCCGGGTCTAGCTGGAGATGGACTCGATGGTCCTAGCTGCCTGGGACAGGGCAAGACAGGAGACGAGGTCCACTTCTGTCTCGCATCTATCCCCTGGCTGGCAGCCCCAAGGTCAAGTTTGCAAGAGCTTGCCAGGAGCGTCCGATCCCAGCGTCATATGTATCTTACCTTCCATGGCCGTGGCCGTTTTGGGTTCTTTTTCATTCCTTCCCTTCACATCCACTTTCGGTTCTGCCTGGATGCTGTCACTGGATCCTCTTTAATTCCAACGTCTTTTCTGCTTGTTTGGTCCCTTCATTCCGGCAGGCAAGTTCAGCACGGAAGGGCCCCAAGGGCGCGGAAAAGCTCACCGGTCATTGCTACGAGTATATTACACCGAGAAAAAAATACCTGAAAAGGGACCACAAAAAAACCGGTCGCTGCCGTCTTTTGTCATACTCGTGCCAGTATCTTACTTGTACAAGTAGCTCGCACTCCATGTCGTCAGAAACGTGGGCCCAGCCGTCATACACTATTTGCCTTTCACCTAGCAAATGATGAGAGATAAAGAACAAGACAAAAAGACAAAAAGACAAAAAGACAAAAAGACAAAAAGACAAAAAGACAAAAAGACAAAAAAGAGCTCGCTCGAAACCGCTTGGCCGGTTCAACCCGCCATGTGCTTGATCCGGGTTTGCGGTTATTAGATTAGTGCCCTTTCATTGCCCTTCCAAGCTCTCTGACGAGGCCTGGCCGCGCCGACTGTTGTGCCCCTAGGGGCCTTATGGACAGCACCTAGACAGAGGCAGACACTAGTCTCCAGTACTGGCAAGGGGCGCGTCAAGGGGGCGCCTCTCCAGTTCCCGAACGTCCTCCCAACGGTGCCCACGTTTTAATATTTCGGTCCTCGTCTTTCCTCTTTGGGAACTGGGGCCTCCTTGTCTACCCGGGGGTCAGGGAAGCAAGGGGAAGAAGCGAGGGAAAGTGGCTTCCCTCTGGGTCCATCTTGTTCCATGGGTAGCCCATTTTGCGACTGGCTTCTGGGTCGTCTTTCCATGTTATTTTATTTTTAAACTGTTTTAGCGTCCAAGATTGCTGCCCGATAGCTAATGTAGCAGAACTTATTTTTCTTTTGATGGAGTCCAGTGTTGTGGTTTTGGGGCTGTAAGATATTACGGAGAACTTTTTTTCTTTGGGTTTTTCTTTCTCCTGAATCTCGATGATTGTTCCTTCCTTTCTTTCTTCTTTTTCCTTCTGTCCTCTTTCCCTTTTTGTCTTTCCTTCTTCTCTTACGTGCTTCGTGACTGCCTTCGTTCTCGCCTTGCCCATCCGCTCCTTCCCTCTTTGTCTCGCAAGATCACGAGTCCCCTAGCTCTATCCCTCTCCGCTCATCCTTCTGGCGCCTTCTCCTCTTTCACGGCTCTCCCTTTTCCACTTGCCTCTTCTTCCTCTGTCTTCACCTTACTCTTCTCCTTTTCATTTTTTATCTGTATTTTCGCTTTCCTCAACTATTTTTGCTTTGTCCTCGTCGACGTTGCACTTTCTCAACCGCGCGCGCTCAAACTCTTCCGGTTGACGACCCCGACAACGCACCTGTCCCACATCTCTCCGACACGCGCGCTCGTTGGTCCTCCCTTGTTTGTATTGCGCCACTGCACAGAAACGTGCACCTGACTCTTCTCCGCCCTCCACATCTCGGCCGCATTTTCGTCTTTCGCCCTTCATCCTCGTATGAATTCGCCGCCTCTCTCGCTCGCCGAGCACGTTTTTCTCTCTTTTGTATCTCACATTCACTCTCACGACGTTCGCAGCGCGACGACAACAATCCACCACCACTAGGTCTGCCCTGCTTGATTCCTCAGCGACAAGGTCCATTCTCGCAACTACTCCGTACCTCGATTCCAACTACATCCCTTTTGTTATATTCGTTTTGATACTACACACGGGTCTCGACATCCGCCCGATCCGAGTCCGCACCATTCGTTTGCCCAACCTTCGCTTTTCACCAACCTGTCTATCCCTTGGTCGATCCTCGTTCACGAGGCTTGCCGTGCGCCCAAGATCGCCGACACCCCGGAAAATCCTAATAGCCCTCACATCTTACTCACCGCCGCCAGCCTCCAGCACGACTAGCCGGCATCCTTCATCTGACGATCTTGTTAGCTCGACGGATACGGACACTCCGAGCTACCTGTCCTCTCATTCTCTCGAAGCTCCTATAGCCCGGTGCCCGATATCAACAATTACAAAAGCACGACCACGTCCAGCACCACCCTCATCCGCCAAGTCCACCTGAACAGACGCTGCGCCAGCCTTTCCGCCTCCGCGCAATTGTATGTATATCGATTTGCTTCTTTTTTATGTTCGTCCCGTCGCATCTCAATATCAATCACGCTCTGCCCCCTCTTCCACAAACCCCCCGGTCTGTGTCACGCACGCCTAGCGCCTCTTGTAACCATTGCCCTGCACCTGACGGACTCTGCTCCTACACCTAGACCTGCTTGCCGGCTTCACCTTATCCTGGCCGGCCACGCATCCCAGGTCCACATTCATAGCAACATCTCCGCCCCCTAAAGGAACCAAGAGAACCTTCCAAAGCCGCTGCACATGCACACAAAAAAATCCGGCCAACCCGCCAGGCCGTCCATCGTTCCTCTCGTGCTCCACTCCCCTTTCTTTTCTCTCTTCCCCCCACAGACGATGCCCGTGCCCATGCGTGCGTCGAGCCTCACCTCACATTGCCGTTGGGATACTTTCTTAGGTCTTTGAGCCCCTTCCGAGCACAATTCTTAACCTCCCCTGACACCTTGCTCTCTCCATTGCTCCCTTTGTGTTTCTCTGTTCTTACACTCTCTCTATGCACCTCATCCTTCATAGTTTTTTTTTGCAACCTCGTGCTCGATGCCTTGCTGAGCTATCGTCACCTTCCCCTCATCTGCCCTAAATACGAAAAAGGCTTCATTCCCCAGACACTGTCTTGACTTCCCCATATTACGTTTTACCTCTCCATTTTGTATTTTTGTGGGACCTTTTACCTCCCAGGCACACGGTTGACCCTTGCTTACCATGGCTGGGTAACTGTGTTGCTTTTTTTGTCTTTTTCACCCTTCATGTTTTCAAAACTTTGACTTGTTTCTTTTTGTTTCGGTCGGCTGTTTACAACTATTTCTCCCTGCCTCTTTCAGAAACCCTAACTAACAAACGGAACCAGCGGCGCGATAACTCTCCACCATTCAATTTTCTTCCCACGAAACCAACGAAGATCGGAACACCAATACTCCGTCTTTTCCATTTACTTGAATTTCGTTTGCAATTTTATCGAGTCTCGTGGTTCGAACTTGTCGACGGGTCCCTGCCTCGACTCGAACCAATAACGCAAGGCCCTTCTCACAGCCACGGTCACTTTTTCTGTTTACGTTCGTCGCGGGTAGCAGCGCTCCCGGGCTTTCCTATTATTCACACCGCCCCCATCTTAGTCGTTTGTCGTGGAACGAACGGCCCCTCCCCCTTTCTGACAAAGCTGCCACCTTCGCACTCGCATAAACGCGACCATCTTCTTCCGTACCGATTGTTTTTCAGCCTCTCCGAACCGACTTGCGACCGCTTTGCGAATTTTTTTCTCTGCCCTAAGACGCATTTCGAACCCTAACTTACACCTCTTCTTATTATGAGGTCTTAACCTCTTTCCTACGCATTGAAGCCATTTTTGTGACTTCAGTATGCGCACGACCTGCTGAACGAGACCGAGACCGACGAAACGCCCAGACGGCATTACAAGAAGAGTCCGGGATATGATTTCTAACAACAGTCCGTCTTCTTGAGATGTTGGTTGAAAGAGAACAAGAGTTGCTTGTCTCCTCTTCCAGAATGGCGCCATCGGTCATACCAAGCAGCGACGTTGGGAGGTCCAGGGCGAAGCAGGCCGATGATCACCCTAGTGGGAAGTCACCAAATAACGGCAGCGATATCACCAGCAAAACGGCGGCTCCGGTCAAGGCCGCATTTACCAAGAGCGGCCCTCCAAAACAAGCTCCGCAAGATGCCGCCACGATAGCCATGCACAACGCTGAGCAGGATTCTATCGAAGCGGCGCTGCCCATCCTCCCCAGAGGCTTTGTCGGGAACACGGCCGAAATCTATGCCGAGGTAGCAAGTTTTGATGTGATACCACCAGAGAAACTGCGAGAGTACTGGCGCGGTATGTCCCTTCTCCGCCCTTGACACTGCCCACCGGAATACGAAAACTAACAAGACGAAGTATACACGATCACGCATCGCAAGTTGTATGATCCTACCGCCAACCGCCTAGAAAACTTCTGGTGGCATGTCTGGGGCAGCAAGCGCCGCGATCTCAGCGGCAAGACTGTTGCAAGACTGTACGAGAGTATCTCTACGGGCCCAACATTTGTTCCTTTGCGGACGCCTGCCAGTCGATACGACGGACCGACGGTAATGCCTCTTGCTTTCCACATTTCTGTTTAGGGCCCCTCTTGCTGACTGCCTTTGTTTCTAAAGATTAACTACATGCAATCACCTACATCCATACGGAACGATTCGAAAGAAGTGACAAAAACGGCACGAAAAACGACGGGGGAGAAGTCGATCCCGCCCAAATCTGGAGCATCAGAGGCAGGGGAGGCCGAGGTGCCAATATCAAACTCTCATCGAACGAATACACCTTCAACCACTCAGGAAACAACTCCCAGACACGTCGACGAGAAAGAATCAACCATCGCGGACGAGCGCACAGACAGCGACGCTCTTGATCACAAGCAAGCCCAGCAGGATGCACACGTCAAGCTACTCTCATCGTCATCGACAAGACCGGCTCCCGCTCAGTCGATTCTCCGGAAGCCAAGACCGTCCTTTTCGGGTCCCCGCCCAACGCCACGATTTGCACTGCCTTCCGGCAAACCATCCGAGGCAGAAGAGGTGGAAGCAGAGGAAGTGCACTCGGGAGCGAGCACTGGTGCAAACGACGATGCTGCTACGAGTAGCATCGGTAGCGGCACCGGCAGCACCGACACGAACCGGTCCGACCATCGCGAGACGAAGTCAACAAAACCTTCATCTTCTTCGGGTGGCAGCAGCAGCAGCAAGACAGCATCCAGCAAACGCGATGCGAGCAAGCCTAGCAAAGGCAAAACGACTAAGAAGAAGTTTGTCGTCAACTCGTCTGTGTCGAAACGAAGAACCGTGGTATCTAAGCGGTCCGGTTCGCACGGCTCGCAGTCGTCTGGTGCCTCTGAGGGTCCCGGATCCCGCGAGCCGCCATCGTATTTCCCTCCCCGCCATTCCGGAGAGTCGCTTGTTGGGGTCGAAGAGGAAGAAACGGAAGACAACATACTACCTCCTGCTATTTCTTCGCCGCAAAGTCCCGATCCCATCCCATCCAGGTCACGAACCCTCAGGCAACAGCGGCAGTCGCCAAAATTATCAGCCATGACAGAAAAGTCAGCTGGAAAGCAGCCAGTTCGGCCCCAGCCTCTTGCTGAGCAAGAGCGAACATCCTCGCCAGCCTCCGAATCGACAGCGGTTTCATCCGTATCGGGATCGGCAGCGGGATCTATGTCAGGCAGTACGACACCGGCGCCCGTACCAGCGACAACGACGCGCAAGCGGTCCTCCTTTGCGCAGTATGTGACAGGGGTGTCGGGAGGGCCAGGGAGCTTGGCATCCTCGGGAGGCTCGTCTGGAGGACTGGAAATGCCCGTTGCTTTCCGTAACAGGCAGTCGACACAGCGACCAAACATTCCAGGCGGGCCGGCAGCGATACCTCGTCCTGGTGGCGGGTTGATACGCCAATCCACATTGCCGTATGAGCTTGGGCAAAGCCACAGACAGCAGCTGGGCCGCGTGGGGTCGTCCACAACTATGTCGTCTACTAGAGGCGCTGGTCATACTTTGCCGCCTACCTCGGCTTATATAGGCCCCGGTTCTGGAGCGGCACTGGGTCTCTCGGCCGCAGTGACAGCGGCACCCATGATGGGCCGCTCCATGTCGCAAGATAGTTACGGTACACGACCGCGGCTGGTCCAGGGTTACCAGTCCCCCATTTTGGGACCTATGCGGTCGTCCACCGTGACTGCGCCCTCAATGGTCGCTGCGAGCGGTGTGTTTATGGATGCCGAAGGCCCCGACACTTTTGAGCTGTACGCGAAGACGGGACTGGACGACCCCCCGGAGGAGCCCGACGACAAAGACCAGCCGTCGTACATGTCGGAAAGCGGAAGCTTTAGTTCGAGCTTCCAGGCCCCGTCAAGCTTCCAAAACGCCTCCTCGTCCAGCTTCCAAGATACGCAGCCCATCCTACCGCGGCCGCTCTTCACGCCGACCCGGCCGACGCAGACACCGCGCATTCCGTTTGCGCGCACCCGCAGCCAGCTCAACGTCATCCTGGACCGCGAGAAGGAACGCCTGGGCGAGGGTAGCTACGCGTCCTGGCAAGAATCCCGCGGTGCACGCGACCACCATGAGCCGCATGGCGACCGAGAGCATCGCAACTCGTGAAAAGCCAGATGGATGTGTCGCATTGTTTAATTGCCTTATTTTTCTATTTCAACCATGTTTGTCTCCTTTGCGCCTTCTTTCTAGCGATTTCTTTTTTTTTTTTTGCTTTACCGAGCAGCATCAATTTCCAGCATTGAACAAAAAAATATTTCCACATTGTACGGCGTTCAGGCTTTGCGAACGGCAAAGGGCTAGGGAAGGGGACCCTGTCCATGCATGGTATTCGAATGGCAATTTTGCCATACACTTTGTTCTCTTTTTTTGTTGCGGCTCCTGTTTTTAGTATTGTACTCGTTATTTCAAGCCTGTTTTCCAAACATGACCGTGCGTCTTCTTCTCTGGCATAAGGCGCGTTTGACTTTTTTTATATCAATTATTTCTTTTCATCTTCATTCAGTACACGAATCGTGAATTTAGGTGAAATTTATTCGAAATTGAGGCGTTTCTCGTCACGATTTTCATCTTACAATTATTTCATCTACGTGGCTACATCTCTTGCAAACAATGGAATGTATATTGCTGGTTACCTACGCTCTAAACGATTAAGACAAAATAAAACGGAAAATAAGGCTCTCCTCACTTTTTGTTCCTCCGCCCATTTACATTCTAAAGACACCGAACTTGGTCGCGTTCGGCTCGACCTCGTTGCGGCCGCCCATGGCTGCACGCAGGCCGAGTCCGAGGTACCGGCGCGTGTGCTGTGGCGGGATGATGCCGTCGTCCTAGACTGTTAGTGGAAGTACAAAAAGGGGGGGGGGGGATTAGAAGGCCAGCTTACCCAAAGTCGTGCACTCGAGTAGACGGCGTCGCTCTCGCGCTCGATGCGGTCACGCAGCGCCGGATCGGGCCGGCCGACCGTCTCCATGACGGTGGCCAGCTGCTCGCTGCCCATGACGGCAATGCGCGCATTGGGCCACATCCACAGGAAGCGCGGGCTGTAGGCGCGGCCGCACATGCCATAGTTGCCAGCGCCGTAGCTGCCGCCCACGACCACCGTCAGCTTGGGCACGTCGGCGCAGGCGACGGCGGCGACCAGCTTGGCACCATGCTTGGCGATTCCCTCGCGCTCGGCCTCCTTGCCGACCATGAAGCCGGAAATGTTTTGCAGAAACACAAGCGGGACGCCGCGCTGGGCGCACAGCTCGATGAAGTGGGCGCCCTTGACGGCGGCGGTCGACAGCAGGACGCCGTTGTTGGCGACGATGCCGACGCGCTGGCCATAAATGCGGGCAAAGCCCGTGACGAGGGTGGTGCCGTAGTCGCGCTTGAACTCGGCAAAGGCCGAGCCGTCGACAATGCGGGCAATGACCTCATGGGCCGAGATGGGGCGGCGCAGGTTGGTGGAGGCGATGCCGAGCAGCTCCTCCGGGTCGGAGACGGGCTCGGCAAAGGTGTTGGCACTACTGGCGCCTGCTGTTGAGGCTGCCGCCTCGAGGCTCAGGTGCTGCTGCGGGTAGTTGAGGTTGGCGACGCTGCGGCGGGCCAGGGCAATGGCGTGCGCGTCGTCGACGGCCAGGTAGTCCGTCACACCCGAAACGGACGAGTGCATGAGACCGCCACCGAGCTCCTCGGGCGTGACAACCTCACCCGTGGCGGCCTTGACGAGCGGCGGGCCGGCCAGGAAAATGTGGCCCTGGTTCTGGACAATAATGCTCTCATCGGACATGGCGGGCACGTAGGCACCACCCGCTGTGCAGGGGCCCATGACGACGGCCAGCTGCGGGATGCCCTGGGCGGACATGCGCGCCTGGTTGTAGAAGATGCGGCCAAAGTGGTCGCGATCGGGGAACACGTCGGCCTGGTGCGGCAGGTTGGCACCGCCCGAGTCCACGAGGTACAGGCAGGGCAGGCGGTTCTGGGCGGCAATCTCCTGGGCGCGCAGGTGCTTCTTGATGGTGATGGGGTAGTAGGTGCCGCCCTTGACGGTGCTGTCGTTGGCGACGATCATGCAGGTGACGCCCTCGACGACGCCGACGCCCGTGATGATGCCACCGCTGGGCAGGGCCAGGGGTTTCCCGCCGTCCTCCTCATACAGGTTCTCGCCGGCGAGCGGGGACAGTTCCATGAAGCTCGTGCCCGGGTCGACGAGGGCGGCAACGCGGTCGCGCGGCAGCATCTTGCCGCGGCCGACGTGTTTGGCACACGCCTTTTCGGAGCCGCCACGCTGGGCCGCACGCGTCAGACGGTTGAGGCGGTCCATGGCCTCCTTCATGAGGCCCAGGTTCTCCTGGTAGACGTCCGATGTGGTGTCGACGGTCGAGGGAATGCGGGAGAGGGTAGCGTCGGAGGGCCCGGCCGCGGCAAAGGCAGCAATGCCGCGGGAGGAGGAGAAGACGTGGGCCTTGGTTGTTTGGGCAAGCGGTCGTCGCATTGGTCTGCTGGAGGCGAGTTGTGTACTCAAAGGTCGTGCTGCCGTTGTGGCCGTCGCCGTCGCAATCGTCGTCCGCCGGCACGCGTGGCAGAGCTGCGGCGTGAGCCGGAGCGCGCCGCGCGCGTTCCGGGAGAGCGTCATGGTGGGATTGTGCAAGACTGTCGGTGGGGAAAGAAACCAATGCAAAGCGAGGAGAGAATCGGATTAAAAAATGAGGTCGGATGTAACTATCGTGAGAATTCTGAGAAAAAGCCCGTTCCTGGCAGGTTCAGGTCACTGAGGGGGAAGTCTCCCTGTGCTAGTGCCGCGGAGTGCCGTTGGGTGCCGCTGTTGGCTGGACGGTTTAGGGAGGAGCGAGTGACGTCTTGCCCCAGAGTAAAACTGGGGAGCGGCTGAGGTTTGTATGGTGCTTTTCCCCATGTGAAGCCTCCCAAAAGCGCGCTTTGCCGAGAAAAGCCGCCCCAAGCCGCCGCCTGTAGCGCCTCCCCAGACTTGCTCCTTCCCGTTGCAAACAAGCCCAGAACGCCTCTCACCACTGTGACGGAGCTCACCTTCCCTAACTCCCCACTTCTCTCTCACATTCTTCCCCTCGTTCTTTCCTTAAGCCGAGGTGCTGCATCCACGACGAGGGCAGTCGCGTTGGCATTTTCCATTGATTGATTTTTTAATCTTGCCTTGTTGGGTATTTGTGGTAATTGTTTTGGGGCATCATTCGGCCTTTTGCATTTGGCACGTTTCAATTTCAGTACGAGTACATTCACTCACCTTTTCAACCGACCGTCGACATCCCTTATCGCGTCGTCTCACCGATCGAACACGCAGATCGAACAAACACAATACGGCCAAAGCCGAAGTCAACAGCTACCACAACCACAAGTACAATCGAAATGGCCAGTTTGCAATCACTCCGGCCATTGGCACGGACGGCGGCCGCGTCGTCGTGCCGTCGTCTCGCGCAACGGCGCGCTGCTCTCCCTTTCCCGTCCGTCGCCGCCGCCGCGTCGGCCATCACCTTCCAGCAGGCGCGCCTGGCCTCGTCCAAGCACCCCAAGGGCTTTGTCCCGCCCACGCCCGAGGATCTCGAAGAGCTGCGCGAGCGCGTCCAGGAGTTTACGCGGCGCGAGGTCACCGAAGAGGTCGCGGCGGCGGCCGACAAGAACAACGACTTCCCCGCCGGGCTGTGGCCCAAGCTGGGCGAGGCCGGCTTCCTGGGGATCACAGCCGACGAAGACGTCGGTGGGCTGGGCCTGGGCTACCAGGCACACTGCATCGTGATGGAGGAGCTGTCGCGGGCGAGCGGGTCGGTGGCGCTGAGCTACGCGGCGCACTCGCAGCTGTGCGTCAACCAGCTGCAGCTGCACGGTACGCCCGAGCAAAAGGCCAAGTACCTTCCCGGGCTGATTTCCGGTGAATCGGTGGGCGCGTTGGCCATGTCGGAGAGCGGGGCCGGCAGCGATGTGGTGGGCATGCGGACGACGGCCAAGGAGGCGACGGACGACCAGGGCCGGCCGGGATACGTGCTCAACGGCAGCAAGATGTGGATCACCAACGGGCCGTATGCGGACGTGGTGGTGGTGTACGCGAAAACAAAACCGGATGCCGGAAGCAAAGGCATCACCGCCTTTTTGGTCGAGACAGCGTCGTCGCCCGGGTTCTCGTGCGCGCGCAAGCTGGACAAGATGGGCATGCGCGGCAGCCCGACGGGCGAGCTCATGTTTGACAATGTGTTTGTGCCGGCGGACCGGATGGTGGGGTCACTGCACGGCGGCGCGCGGGTGCTCATGTCCGGGCTGGACCTGGAGCGGCTGGTGCTGAGCGCGGGCCCCCTGGGGCTGATGCAGGCGGCACTGGACGTGACGCTGCCGTACGTGCACCAGCGCAAGCAGTTTGGGGTGCCGGTGGCGCACTTCCAGCTGGTGCAGGGCAAGCTGGCGGACATGTACACCAAGATGCGGGCGTCGCGGGCGTACACGTACGCGACGGCGCGGCAGGTGGACGAGACGGGCGTGATCCTGACGCAGGACTGCGCGGGCGCGATCCTGTACGCGGCCGAGCGGGCGACCGAGTGCGCGCTGGACAGTATCCAGCTGTTGGGCGGCATGGGCTACATGGAGGAGATGCCCGCTAGCCGGATTCTGCGAGAGTGAGTTCTTTTTCCTTCTCCCCCTTTCCAACCCCAAGACAATCTTTGTCACGTTACTTGTCATATCACTAACACCCGGCAGTGCAAAGCTGTATGAGATCGGGGCGGGCACAAGCGAGGTGCGGCGGATGGTGATTGGCCGTGCATTCAACAAGGAGTATGCGCAGGCATAGACGCAGGCATAGGCACAGACACAAGATGGCAACACGGTCCCGACAGGCACGCATCCGAAGGATTTCGGGGAATGGGAATCGGTAACCGGGGTCGATAACCGGTGGGCGGCAAATGCCCGGCAGTAGGCCGGGGGAACGGCTCAAGGGCAGAGAGGTGCAGAGAGGCGCATAAGACGCAGAAGGCACAGAAAGGGTGCCAAAGACATGCTACTGTGAAAGCCAGGCCATGTACTCGTTATCAAAGCACAATCAACAAAAGAGATCAACATACAAGACCGGCGCCTCCACTTTCTAAGAAGAGCATACTACAACGAGTGCGGCAGGCATTGTCTGGGGAAGATGGGGGCGGACCTGGGGTTTAACCTGGGGAATAACCTGGGGGATAAGCTGGGGATAGGTCTGGAGGTTGGGGGCGGTTTGCCATGCCACATGATACTGACAGGCTCTGCGGCTCAAATCGCCTGGGCAGAGGGCACAAGGAGACACGGAGGCTTTTGTCTTGGTACCAGTTGCCCTTTGCGTCCTGCTCAGGCGTACAAACTTCGGGAATACCGCCTTGTCCGGGGTTGGAAGCCGCAAGATGAGAAAATGTTGCCGTCGAGGACCGAGGATCCCAATGACAATCACGGCCGCCTGATCACTTGTGAGGGGGGAGGATATTCCACCAAGGGGCGGCGAGATGTGATAGAAAACGACGGAGTCGAAGCACAGAAGGGGATGCAGAAACACGCGAACAACACGCTCACAGGATGCCCACACGCAGGGCCCTGTGCAGAACGAATCAAGACAAGACTTCAAGCTCAACAAGCTCGACAAGCGTCTGATTGCGGGTCCGCCTGTCCGCCCGAAAAAAAAGTTGGCTATCTGTTTTTGTCTTTTTGTCGCTCTCCTGGTGCTTCTGGTGCTTCTGCTGCGTCTTCGTGTGCTCTTGACGCCTCCGATTCGTCCTTTTGGGCGGTGCTGTCTCGACTTTGTCGACTTTGTCCCGTTCGTAAAGCTCCTCTGTTTGCGGGGAAGAGCCACTTGCAGCGATTAGCGGTTTGCGGGAAGCGAGACGGGGCCTAGGGGGTCGAGGGGTCGAGGGGGGAGGGGGGGGGTTTGCGGGGAATAGTGCGTGTTTTCTCCGTCGACGTGCAAGTACAGGCGGACGACGTATGTCGAATGGGGAGGTGGTTCCAGCGCATTGTGCAGCCCTTGTGAAGCTGCTGCCCACGGAGCCGAACCCACGGTGGCGCTAGTAAGCGTACCTTCCCTGTGCTCGTATCTTACGACAAATCCTTTGCAGATTCGGCAACTACGTCAACCACTTCGGGCACTTCGGTCTCTTGCTCTTTCCACTTTTTTACTTCTCTCCCTTTCGTCTCCCTTTGATAACGAAACGCCAGCCAAGACTCAAAGATGATGTCCCCAGTCAACTGACCCCGCGTCCGCCGCGCCCCCCAAGCTCTCGTTTCGGAGCTATCTCGTTGAGCAGCAGATCGTTTTGTCCTCGATGTGCATCAGCACACAAAAACGCACCCATCACCAGACGCATCCACGCACGCCACTATCCGCATCCAGGAGATCAACAACGTTGGTTGATGTTGCTTGCGACCCTTTTTTTTCTTTTCCCCTCATCACCCTCGTTATTATGTTCTTACGTACGCCAGCTCACTCATCGGCTGTTTGCCGTGGGGTGAGGATGCGCCGTCCCTTGGGCCGGCCGAGCCTTTGTCATGGACGAGACGCGATTGGGACGGCAAACAATGGCAAAATACATCCTGATCCCTACGTGCGGGTGATGACGGCTGTCCGATCGATCGTTATAAATACGGCCGGTCGTCCAGCTTTGGCATCGATCAAGAACATCCACAAGCCAACAAGCCAACAAGCCATCATCACAACAACACCATTTCAACATCCGACGTATCCATTCCAGCGTCCAAGTCCCAACGTCCATCTTCTTAACCGACCTATTCATACATCTACCTCCCCCACCGCCACAATGAAGGGCCTCGTCTACAAGGGCAACAACACCGTCAAGCTCCAGGAGGAGGCGGCGCCGACGCTCGTCAACCCCACGGACGCCATTGTGCGCATGACCAAGACCACCATCTGCGGCAGCGACCTGCACATCCAGCGCGGCCACGTCGCCAGCACGCCCGTCGGCCGCATTCTAGGCCACGAGGGCGTCGGCGTCGTCGTCGAGGCCGGGCCCTCGGTCAAGACGTTCAAGAAGGGCGACCACGTGCTCATCACAGCCATCACCTCGTGCGCGTCCTGCGACTACTGCCGCCGCGGCATGAACTCGCACTGCCGCACGGGCGGCTGGATGCTCGGCAACACCATTGGCGGCACCCAGGCCGAGTTTGTGCGCATCCCCCACGCCGACTCCAGCCTGTACGCCCTGCCGGAGGGCGTCGACGAGGCCACGCTCGTCATGCTCAGCGACATTTTCCCCACGGGCTTCGAGTGCGGCGTGCAGAACGGCAAAGTCGCGCCCGGTAGCGTCGTCGCCATCGTCGGCGCGGGCCCCGTCGGCCTGGCGGCGCTCATCACGTCGCAGCTCTACTCGCCCTCCCAGATCATTGTCGTGGACATGGACGACAACCGCCTCGCGGTCTCCAAGGCGCTCGGCGCCCACCACACGGTCAACAATGCGGCCGGCATCGACGCGGCCGCCGACGCCATCTTCAAGCTCACCAACGGCGTCGGCTGCGATTCTGTGCTCGAAGCCGTCGGTGTGCCCGCCAGCTTCGAGCTGTGCCAGCGCATCCTGGCGCCCGGCGGCACCTTGGCCAACATTGGCGTGCACGGCTCGAGCGCGACGCTGCACCTGGAGCAGCTGTGGGACCGCAACATTAGCATCACGACGCGCCTGGTCGACACCGTGACGCTGCCGATGCTGCTGAAGCTGGTGTCATCCAAGCGCATCGACCCGTCCCAGCTGATCACCCACCGCTTCAAGTTTGCCGAGATGGAAAAGGCCTACGCCACCTTTGGCGACGCCGCCAAGCACAAGGCGCTCAAGGTGCTGATTGAGTTTGATTAGGGGAAGAAAAAAGGGGATGTGATAGGAAAATAAGAAAGGAAAGCGGGGAGCGTGGACGACAATGAACTGATTTTCTTGACTTGTTTTTGTTTTGTTTCGTCATGATCTATTTACTTTACTTTTCGTACTGAATATGAGTTGATACTGCAAAGACTGAAGACTTACGACGTACGACTACAACATGCACTTCCAGACTTACACGATGCTGTGGGGCTCACTAGCGCCACGTAACCTCGCGACTCTACTACTTAGCCCCTAGACCGGCCCAGAAATCCTTCATCGACCAATCCCGGCCCCTTGGCCTAATGGTAAGGCGTTGCTTTCCGGTTGTCTTCACAACACTCCTGGCAAAGATTCTGGGTTCGAGTCCCAGGGGGGTCGTTTTTTTTGTCTTTTGTTTTTTTTTGTCTTTTATATTTCTCGTCTTCTCCTTCTTCATCTCAATGGGTACCCATTTTGAGGGTACCTTTTTTTTGTATTCTGTTACAGTTGGCAAGTATCAGAAACAGAACACAAAACGAACTTAACTCAGCATCCAATGCCACGTATGCAGCGTATGTTCTACAAAATAAAAGAGTCATGAATAAAAACAAATAAATATAGATTGAAAAATAGGCCCTCTCTCTCTTTATTTTTCGGTATTTCTCTGATCGGATGTTGATACAGAAGACACAAAAAAAGACAGAGCGGGGAAGTCCCAAGTCAGCACAAAATACACGGCAAAAAAGACCTGGAAATTCAAAGGAAATAACAAAAATCCGTCTTGAATTCACTCAAAGGCCCAGACCGGCGTCTCCTCCTGACTCCGCGTCTCGAGGGCGTTCTAGACCCGTTTCTTCAAGGGCGCCCAAGCTCCCAAGCTTCTCCCAAGCGCCCACGCAGAGCCACGCAGGGGGCTCCACGGGCTCCGCAAAAAGCCGGCGTGTTCGTGAAAGTGCGCGAGCGAGAGAGGGGAGCGTGACATGGTGAGATGAGGAGACGACGGCGAGGCGGTGTTCTTTCTGTGTTCCTACCACAAAAATTAAGAGGTAAATGAGGAGTGCGCTTGAAGTAGGAGAAGCAAACGTTGTAGAGTCTCCCATCGTAGCTTCCTCGTTTAATTTCTTTTTGAAGCTCTTTCCATTTTTGGCTTTGCGCTCTTTCCGCTTTTGTCCCAACATCGTGTTCATCGAGAAGAAGTTCTTCTTTAGGAAAGAGGGAAGAAAGGAGACAGCTTGGCAGCACCCCCTATTGTGTTCCCCCCTCCGGCGCCAGCTATACCGAGTATCGGAGCGTCTGACCAAAAAAAAAAGGTGGGGGAATCATCTTCTCTCACCGTTGTCCCATCACATCGACTCACGTCGTCCTTTCGTTATCAGCGTCACGATCGTTGTGTGATCGTTGTCATTTTTTGTGGTTTTCGCATCTTTTCCGTCACTCGTTCCATCGCCACCATGTCTGCCGTCGGTACTGCCCTGCGCGCGGCAACGCTGTCCGTCGGCGTCCGCACCCTCGCCGGCCGTGCCTTCTCCGGCTTCACGGCCTTTGCGGCGCGCCCGTACTCGACCTCTGGTCAGGCCGTCCCGTCGCCCCCGGCACCCGCACCCACCATGGCCCCGCCCGTCTTCTCGCTCGCCGGAAAGCTCGTTCTGCTCACAGGCGCCGCGCGCGGCCTCGGCCTCGTCATGGGCCAGGCCATTGTCGCCAGCGGCGCCGACCTCGCCATGGTCGACCTGAATAGTGCGCTCTCCTCCCCCGTGCTTTATCACTCTCCGCACACCCTACTGACCGAATAGAGGACGAGGCCGAGACGCAGGCCAAGCTCATGGTTGAAGCCTTCAAGGCCAAGTACCCTGACCAACGGTTCGTTTTGGGTTGGGTCCTCGCTTCGCTCGTCAGTCTTCGCCTCTAACCACCACAGAACCCCCCGCGTAACGGCCCACTACGCCAACGTCGCCGACGAGTCCTCCGTCGACGCCTGCATCCAGGAAGTCCTTACCGCCCAGGCTGAGGCCGGCGAGGCTGCCGGCACGACCCTCACCCCAGACGACATTACCATCAACGGCCTCGTCACCTCCGCCGGCTTCGTCGAAAACGTCCCCGCCGTCGACTACCCGCCCGCCCGCCTCCGTGCCCTCTGGGCCGTCAACGTCGACGGCACCTACCTCTTTGCCGCCGCCGTCGCTCGCCACATCCAGGCCCGCCAGCAACAGCAGCAGGCCGTCGCCGCCAGCGCCATTGCCGAGCTCGCCACCACCCCGCCCGCCAGCATGGTCCTCGTCGGCAGCATGAGCGGCGCCGTCGTCAACGTGCCCCAGCCTCAAGCGTAAGTGTGTTTTTTGCGGTCCTCACTTCGCTCGCTTCTCCTGTCCTTCTGCCAGCTCCTCGCTTCGCTCGTCACTGACTGTCTGCTCCTTAGCCCTTACAACGCCTCCAAGGCCGCCGTCCGCCAGCTCGCCGCCTCCCTCGCCGTCGAGTGGGCTCCCTCCGGCATCCGTGTCAACTGCCTCTCCCCTGGCTACATGCAGACCCCCTTGACCCAGGCCATCCTCGCCAAGCAGCCCGCCCTGCGCCAGCAGTGGACCAACGGCGTGCCCCAGGGTCGCCTGGGTGTACCGCAGGACCTGGCCGGCCCGGTCGTCTTCCTGCTGTCAGACGCCGCGCAGTACGTGACGGGCGCTGACCTACGGGTCGACGGTGGGTACACCATTATCTAGAGAGTGTGTGTGCGTGTGAGAATGAGAAAGAGAGAGGCACGAGTAATGGATAATAATGTTGGAGGGGATTTGTTTGTATTTCAGCGTTGCATAGATCTTTTGTAGCACAAATGTATTTTCAATGCGCCGGGGAGGAGACGCCGGCCCACGTTCTCTTATCCTGCACAGCGGCACCACCACGGCCGGCCGACTGGCCACAAACGCTGGCGGACCTAGACCGCCGGCTACAGACGGGCCTCACGGCCCGACCACTCCTCCGTTGGCTTATACGGAGCGGGAGACTCGAGGAGTATAGCCTGGCCAGGGAGCTCGAGAGGTCACCGACGCCGGCGTAAGGCGCCCCCGGTACTAACACTACGATCGTTAATTCCTACGTACTAGCTTTTATCTGTTTTATCTTGTTTATTTTGTTTTATTTGTTTGTTTTATTTATTACTGGTAAGCACCTGCGGCTTACTACACGCACCTGTAACCTAGAACGCACACCCACTTAGATCTGTGGCAGTTTTTTCCCCAGGAGGGTTCTGTCTAGCTAGTCGCCAATAGCCAGGAGTGGCTGAGAAAGGCGGATAATAATAATAATAATGTATTTTCAATTATATTAAAATACATTTTTTAAACAATTATTTTGGAGGAAAAAAAGTAATTTATTCTCAATTATCTTCTTTTTCTTAATGCACGTCACCACAGGCCTGTTTTCACGCAAACGCAGTACATTTTCGACTGGATAGTATTATTTCGTAGATGGTATTGTTCCCCGATTGATTCCTTTGTTGCCGTGAATCCTAATGTATAAATAAATATGTATCCAAAATAATGGTATCTCCTTTCCCAGAGGTGTGTTAGCTTTTCCAGCCTTTTGCCACCATGTACTTGTGACAAAAATAAAAAAGGAAATAATAAAAAGTAGAGTAAAACAAGACAAAGAAATGAAAAACAAGAGAGAGAATGTGTAAACGCTGGAAATGCGTCCGCCTGAAGTATTCCATGGCAAAAGAAAAAACGAAACAGAAATGACTGATGGAATGATCGAAAAATCCCAAACTTTGCCCATATCCATATATCCATATCCCACCCATCCTAATATCCCAAAGCCGAACCCATTCCATTACCTCCTCTTGTATTACTTCTTTCCTTCCTGCTCCTCGCTCATTACCTCAACCGAGACCACACCTAGTCGTCCAGGCGGAACATGCGCCGCAGCGCTGGGAACTTCTTCTTTCTCTTGTCGTTCAACTCGCTGACGCTGATGTTGACGCTCTGACCGTTTGACGATACATGGTTCACCAGGCGCTCACCCGGCGGTCCAGGAAGGGGCCAACTGTCGGTTCGGGCAGCGGCGGTGGCAGCGGCGGAAGGACCACCAGCACGCCGCGCGGCAACGGGACTGTCCTCGCTGTCGTCCAGGTCGTCGTCGTCGCTGTCGTCGTTTTGCGGAACAAAGCGAGGCGTGCTGCCGCCAGAAGCGGCACCGCCATTGAGCGCCCGCCGGTTCTGGCTGCCGGTGCTGTTGCTGCGCACGGCTGCGAGCTCGGCTGTGCTACGCTCGAGCTGCGTGTCGCGGCGGGCCGCGCTGTCCACCAAACTGGCCCGCTGAATCTTATTTGCGCTGCCACCGTTGGTGAAACTGGCCGGCGAGCTGGGACCGTCGTTCTTCTTGCGCCGGAGCACCGACATGATGCCACCCGAGCGCCGCGTGGGCGTCACGCTGGAGCCCGTGTTGAGGCCCACGGCACCCGTCGTGGTAGGCGAGTACATGGGCGACACGGGCGCGATCTGTCCGCGGCCAGACCGTGACCGACGCAGAGTCGTTGTGCCAATGTTGTTGTTGTCGAGGTTGGCGGCCGAAGACGATGCCCCGGCAGCAGCTCCGTAGTTGGCAAGCCCGTTCTGTGCAGTATTGGAGCGGACCTGTTTCTCTTCCTCGTCCTCCTCGAGCTCTTCGGGGAGCAGCGGGCTCAAAGGCGTTGAAGAGCTGGCGGGTCTTGCACTGGCGCTGCGCATGCTACTGCCCGTGCGCAAGGTTTTGGGAACAACGTGATCCTTGTCCTTCTGACCGACCGTCCGATGATCGGCAACGACCTCGTCGTCGTCGCTTGAGTCGACAAAGCGGCTGCGGAAGGTGTATGCGCCACCCTGGCTCACGCTGCGGCGATTGGCAGCCATTCCGGCAGGGGCTCTGGTCGTTGGGCCGAAAATGTCGTCGTCATCGTCGCTGGAGTCGCCAAACCGGCTGCGCGCCGATTTGCCGCCGCCGCCGCCTTCGTTCTTGCTGCGCTGAAGCAGTTTGCTACCGCGCTTCTTGCCGAGCGACGAAAAGAACCCGCCACCCGAGTCGGCCGCACCCTTTCTCAGGGTAGAATTGGCCATGGGGCCCGGCGAGGACATGCGCTTGATATCCATGGGGGTAAATCCGGTGCCGCCAGAGCCGTCCCGCATGCTTTTCCGGAACTGGGGAGAAGACTCGGTAGAGCCCCGCAGAGTGGTCGATCCTGTCGGCGATAGGGACCGGAGGGAGAAGCGGCTGCTACGGTGGTTGAGACCGTCGCTCGAGGGAGCAGCGGCCGCCTTCGAATCGCCCCGCATAGACATGCGGAATCCGGCAGCACCAGCCGCACCGGCCGCAGCACCGGCACCAAACCCGCTGGTGCTGGCACCGTTGGAGTTGGACCGGGCGCGCTTGAAGCTGCTCTCGCTCGAGTCGGAGCCCCGGCGGCGAAGCGCAGAGGGTAGCAGGCCGGACATGCCGCCCGACTTGCCTTGGACGGAGCTGGCAGTCGAGTCGCCCGACAGGGTGCGTGAGTGCAACGCCTGGGGCTGGTTTACGGCGCCTACGGCGCCCACGGCTGCCTTGGGGGGGAAAGCGGAGGTCGTGCGCTCTTTCTGGGCAGGCGGGTTGGGTCGCAGCGACTTGAAGTGCTCCTTGTCCGCACCGGCGGCACTGCCTGTGGCAGTGGCGCTGGCACGGGGAGGGTTGTCACGCATAGACCGGCGGATGCGGGTCGCGGCCGGCTTCTGGGACTGGCGTTCGACCGGCGCCGGAACCGCCGCTGCTGGTGCCGTCACTGTTTTCTGAGCCGGTGCAAGCTCCTGGATCGCCTTCTTTTCGGCCAAGCGCGTCTCGACGGACTTCTTGCGTCTCGGCTTCTTGGCGGCAGCCGACTCGTCCTCCAGATCGCCCTCGTCTGCCGCGTCTTGAAGGGCTTCCTTTTCGAGCTGGGCACGCTTTTCGACGGTCAGGCCACGCCAGAATGCCTTGATTTTCTCCCAGTCCTCCTCATCTTCGGGCCCCGCGGTGGCATCACCATTGACTTGCTTGTGGATAGCAGTCGTCGTCAAAGCCGTCATGCCGATCACGGCGCCACCGGCTGCAGCAGCAGTAGTCAACGAGCTGGCCGTGGTGGTTGTGGCAGTGGAAGAGCCACCGGCAAGGGCGGATGGTGCTGCCTCTTTTGCCAATGGCGAGGGCCCAAGCTGCGGCACCTCGGACTTGCGCGACGGGGACCCAGTCAGAGCCGACGCGGCGAAGGGGCTCTTCACCATGTCGGGTACAATGGGGCTGTCCACGACAGCGTCGAGCGACTGGAACCCGTCGCCCTCAATGTCGGAGAGATCCTCGTAGGCGTCGCTAAACACCTCGCTGTCGCTATCGTCCTCGCCCAGCTGCTCGTTCCGGAGCGACGCCTCTTCGTGCAGCGTCGGCATGTGCGTGGCGAACACGGTGGCCGGCATCTGCGGCGAGTAGGAGTGATCGTCGTCCTGGGTGATGGGCTCAAACGCGTTTTGCCGTGTCGGGACCGGCGCGTTGGCGGTCGCAAACGCGGCCTGGGTCGGCGAGCTCTTAGCCGTGCCGTCCGAGTCCGTGTCCATGGGGAACGTACCAGGAACATCGAAGAGCGAGCGAACAGGGCTGTTCTTGTTCAGGGTTGATGGGACACCCGCTGCCAGTGGCGTAGTCGCTGTTGTTAACTCATTGCGCGTCACATCCTCATTCACGTCCTCGTCCTCGTCGTTCTCTGTACCCCGGACCGCAGTCAGGTTCTCTTGGCTGGGGTGAGAGATGGCGATCGCGGGCACGGTCTTCTTGGGCGACTTCGTAGGGGAAGAGGGCGAGGGGAGAATGATGATCTGGTCAGAGTCGCCTGGTACGGGTGTAGCAGGGATGATGGGCTCGTCGTCGAGATCCGCCGGAACGGTGGTGTCCTGTTCCTCGTCGAAGCGGAGGACGGGCGAATGCTCCTCGGCCTCCTCAGCATTGCCTTCGTCGTCGCCGTCGCTACTGGCACCGCTGTCCGACACGTAGCCATTGCCGTCAACGGACGTAACAACCGGCGGAAGCGGCTCGCGATAACGAGACGTATTCGCGGTGTTGCGTGTACCTGGCGAAGGAGGGGACGTTTGGCGCTCGGCGCCAATGATGAAGCCGATGGCGTGGTCGCTCGACGTACTATGACTTTCGAGCGGCGCTGCGGGAGCCGCAGCTGCTGATGATGTGGCCGGCGGCGGGGACTGTGTCGCTTGGCGAGGCAATTGGCTGTCGTTGATAGGACGCACCAGGGCGCGCTCCTCCTGCTGGGCCGGATGCGACTTGTCCCGCACGCTGCCAAAGGACGGCAGGGCGGGGCGCGGCTTCATGATCACATCGTCGTCGTCGAGATTCGCAGAGTGGTCCTTCTTCTTGCTCCGGCCAATGTTGCTAAACCAGGACCGGCTGCGCGAAGGAGGCTGGTGTGCAGCGTTGCTGCTGGGGGGTGCCTCCGATGCACCGGGCAGGGACGACAGGCCCGGCGAGACGGGCGGCGAGGGTGGCATAGGCGACTGGGAGACGACGACGGCCTTATCGTCAAAGCTCACGCGGTTGGCCTTCTTGCGGCTGTGAAGGGCCAGATCGACAGGCAAAGCGAGGTTGGCCTCGGAAGCCGAGTCGGAGGGGGACGCGTCGCGGGGCGAGCTCGCCTGCTTGAGCGCGGACTTGCGAGGCGAGATGGACCGCGGTGGCGGGGAGTGCCGGCGAACGGTCAGGTTGTTGCTGACAATGGGCGAGAAGTGAGCAGTGCGCACGGGGCTGTTGGACCGGGTACGCTCCTTTTCGTTTGGCTTAGCGGCCGGCGGTTGAGCTTGGGGAGGAGCTTGCTGCGTCGCAGGGTGTGACTCGTGGTGTATGTGCTTGGCAGATACACCGTCGAGATCATCGCGGGCCGAGCGAGAGCCGGCGGCGGCGACAACGGCGGCAGCCGTTGAGAGTTGTGTCTTTTGCGCATTGTTCTGGGGCTGCTTCTCCTCTTCCTCTTCGTGACTCGGTTCCTCATGAATGATGGAAGGGCGCTTGACTAGGACAGGACGCCCGTCTTCCGTCAAGAGCGTGCCATCAAAGCTGCCATCCTCGGGTGACGACATGCTCTGGATGGCTACTGGGCTGGTTGCCGCCTGGGACGCTGCCAGAGCCGTAAGCGAAGAGACGGACGACGACGGCGTAGAGGCAGAGGTCGATAGTGCTGGCAGGGGTTGAGCGGCCTCTTCAAAGTCTCTCTCCGCGACGGCCGGCTGTGCTGCTACGGGCGGCTCGAGAGCAGTCGTAGCAATCTTGGGTAGTTGTCGTTCCGGCGGTGGCGACCTGGGCGCCTGGGGAGCTTGCACTGGAACAGGCGGGGATTGGGGAGGGGGCTCTTTCACACGTTGTAACTCGGCACGGTTCAAGGGCGCGGCCGTACCGTGGGCTTGTGTCATCGTGCCTTGCGACAAGTGCGAGCCGGCAAGCGAAGCTGCTGCTGTGCCCCGTTGCTGCTTCTTTTTGCGCTGTTGCTGCTGCGGCCGCTCTGCTGCATCGAGAATGGACTGCTCCAGCATGAGAAGCTCGCCCCGGGGAACCATGCGGCGCGAGTTGGCATCGTACACCATAGTCTGATCCGACAGTCCAGCGTTGGAGCGGCCGGTGACACGACTTGTCGATGCCGACCGTCGGGCGGATGCTGCAGCCACCTTTTGTTGTGATAGCGGTTGCTGCGTGGGTACTCTCTCCGTCGATGCTGACCGGGGGAGTTTTCCGACGGGAGGCAGGGCCACGGGAGCAGCTGCTGGTGTGGCGGCGGCTCTGGTGAGTGTGGGACTCGGTGGTGGTGAGCCGAGTCGTTGCCGGCTAGGGTAAGAGAAATTTTGTAGCGAGCTGCGGCTGCCTGGCCGTTCGGGTTGGGCGTAGCCGTTGATATCCATTGCCATGTCGGACGTGCGGATGTTGGCGGGGTCGCCAACTGCTGCCGAGCCGAACCAAGATGAGCGGTTGCTCTTTTGCTTTTGAGAAGCCAATCGCAACGGCTGCTGGACAAGGCCGAGTGCTGTGGCCCGCCGGCTCTGCTTTTCTGTTTGTTGCTGTTTCTGCTGCTTCGGTTGGCTCTCGATGACATGCTTCGGGATAACTGGGACGGGTGGTGGTGGCGGCATGGACCGGCTCCGGCCAGCTGCCATGGCCGCGGCAGTGCCCGCCGCATTCATAGAGAGGCTATGGCTGCTGGTGACGCTTCCACTAGGCGACGCGGTGACGGCAGCAGCGAGTGCCGCGCCGCGCGGGTTGTGTGGACTGGGGGACCGGAAGGTACGCTCGGTCATGGACGACATCGACCTTATCGACGACGAGCTGCCGCGGCGACGGAGGGTCGGTACGCCCGTTGGCGACACGACCACACCTTCTCTTGTATCCTTGTTGCCACCACTAAGGCCCATGGCACGTTTTATGCTCGGAACGGGACTGAGGGCGCGGCGCGAGCCCTCGGTCGAGACCGAGGCGCTGCGGCGCATGGTGCGCTTGGTTTGGACGGCGCTGACATTGGTAGGAGCGGCAGGGAGGGCGCGGAGGGCGGCGGCGGCGGCGGCAGCGGAGAGGTTGTAGGCCGAGACGGCCGCGGTGGCCGCGCTCGGGTTGACAGACGAGGCGGTTGGCGGCTGGGGGGGCATTGTTAGCAACGGGCCATTGGGCAGGGAGAGACGAGCTACCAGATGCCAATGGTGGACAGCAAGGTTGCCACAGGACGAGATAGAGAAGAAAAACAAAACAATATTAAGATTGGAGGAAGAAAATCAAATGGAAAACAAAAAGCAGTAGGGAAAGTGATGCCTTGCTTGGGCTGGTGAATTGGGCTTGGGGGAGGTAGTGATAGGTCAGGCAGGTAAGGCAAGGCACAACAGGCCGGGAGCGAAAACAGAGACAAGCGGCGCAGATGACTGACGAGGCGATCAGTCAGGATCCCTTGCGATGTGCGAGGGCCTTTTGTGTCTAGGCCACCCCCTCCCGTCCTTTTTATTCGGCAGTCGTCCGGACAAGCGCCGGTGATCTTCTGCGCGCTGTTGGTGGCGGGGCCTCGTTGCCCATTTTGAGCCCATTAATCGATTTCTCGACTTGTGGCAACAAAAAAGCAGGGCGAGACAGCGCGAGCAGATCGAGAAAAAAGCAAAGAAAGAGAGTAGAAAGACGAGAAAGACGAGAAAGACCGCGCTACGTTCCGCAGACGTGGGGACATTGAACGAGCCAGCTGGAAACTTGCTCGGAAAGGGGAAAATGGTATGAAAATAGAACAGGGCCGGCCTTTTTGGATTCCCCTTTGTCTTCGGCATGGTCCTTCTTGAGAGGGAGGAACGGAGCGAGGAATGGGAGCTATCTATTTCTGGCCGTTCGTTGTTCGTTGGGAGCTTCCATTCCCAGTGCGGACCAGAGTGACAGGAGGCGAAGGGGGAAAGGGGGAGATGGAACGTGTACACGATGAGAGATAGGGGACGAGAAATGATGACGACATACCGTGTACTGCTTCTTGCCCTTCTTGCGCGAGCCAAACATTGTGATGGGATGCGGCCGAGGCCGTCTTTCTGTCGTTGCTGGTCGCTGGTCGCGGGATGGCTCGCTGGTTCAACTTCAACGGTCGGTGTCAAAAACGCCCTGTGTACCCGTCGATTCCGTTTTACAGTTGGACCTCCGACTTCTTCTTGGTCTTGTTCTTCTCGCTCTCCTTCGTCCCCTCCTTTCTTCGTCGACTTTGCGACTTCGATGCTCTCGCGCTCTCGTCGACCGTTTCTTTTCTCTCTCGATGTCTTGCTTTCGGTTCTTTTTTCCGCGTCGATTATTTCCTTTTTTCGAACGCTCTTGTTTTGCGCGTTTGTCGATTTCCGGATTCTCCGCGTTGCGCGTGGGTTTGTGTGTTTCGCTGGTGGTGCTGAAGGAGGGTGGTGGCCTTACTGTTGACCACGGTCCCCTTAGTTTCTTTGCTGCCTGTCAAACCGAGCTTGTTGGGCACGGCGGCGATACATGTCGACAATCGTCCTGAATCAATGCGAAGAAAAGAAGCCGGGCGCCGATGGGTGAGGAGCGCGATGCGTCGACATTAAAGGGATGGAAAGAAAAAGGGAAGGGGGAGAGAAAAGGTTCGCAGAAGGGCAAGGGAAGCAAGAAAACGTAAGTTTCTACTTTTGCGATATGCGACCGGGGGAGTGGGCAAAGGTGGAGCGGGAAAGAGCAACGCGCGCGATAAAGAAAAAAGGATGGGACTACGAAATAATACGCAGAAGACGGAAGGAAGGGCGAGAGCGAAGAGGGAACAAAAGGTGACGACACCGGGGCGGACAGAACAGGCCCCATCCATGCATGCCTGGCCCAGACCTAAAAAGCTGGGAAAGAGCGAACGTGCAAGACTCGGCGCAGAGGGCAAAGCACGAAAAAGGGAAAGGTCAAGAAAATGGGGGTGGGTGAAGGGTGGGAGGGAAAGTGCGAGTGGCAGCACCAAGCATCAGGGCGACAGAGGGCAGGAGCTACGGAATACGCAACAGGTGTGAGTGGCCAGCCGAGCCAGTCCAGGCCCGGACCAGAGGTCGTGCAGCGCCGAGAACACTGCAAAGGGAGGTCGCCAAACCAAGGCAGGAAGTGGGCAGGAGAAATTGGGGGCGGGTGGAGACCCGCTAACGAGTTTATTTGTTGGAGTGGAGATCGCTGGAAACACGACCTAAGGCCAGCGAGGCCAGCAGGAAAGCTCAGCTGCTGCGCCTCGTTTACGGTGGAGTTGGACGGGCGATTGATCTCGAGTTGATGTTTGGCGATTTACGATTTTCCTAGGGGGTGATCCAGACGATGCGAAAAATCTCCGTCCACGTCGCCGTCGCCGACCGTGTTTGAGTGCTGGCGCTCCCGGCTCTTTGGCTCTTTGGTGTCTGACTGTTGGCCCAGTGGGGCGTGGTGCCGGTGTTCTGTTGTCTCTGGCCATCCAGCGCGCCACGGGCCCGCTACAGGCCCGCTACAGGGCACTCTTAACTCAATGCGGCGGGCTGTTCAAGAAGCATGACGACCTAAAGGAAAGCCGCCAGGGCACTAACGGATAAGTACCGTTTGGCGCTGTTTATGATGAGAAGTGACTTCATCGCACCTGACAGGGACACTGTTCTCCGACGGCGTAAGGTACGGCGCAAGGTACGGCGTCAGGTACGCATTTTGTTTCTCAATGACCCGTCTACGACGAGCCGTCGTATCTACCAACTGCACAAGGGCATCATTGTCGCGAGGTTGTCAACCGTATGGCGGTGACAGCTCTGCTGTCTGACTGGCTGTCTCGACTGTTGCCCGACGCCGCGGTGGGTTGTGCGCTGGCCTTTGCTCGCATCGTAAGATAAGATACACTGCATTCTGCTGGATCCCCCGTATCCGGTGCGTCCCAAGTGTGCACCCCCAACAATTACTTTGTACTCTGTCTCGCTGTTTAGCGGTCAGGCCTTCATTCTCATCGAGATCGCCTTTTGAGCCCTGTCTCCACCGCCCTCCTTCCACTGCCTTTCCCCTCAACCCCCCAAATTCCAAAGGCGCGTGCCGAGCTGAAGATAGACCAGTGCAACCCTGCAACCCTGCCAGCCTGCCGAGGCTGCTTTACTTCAGGTTGTGCATATTGAATTTGCGACATGGTGTTGGATGTCTACCCTCTTGTTGCATAATACTTAATCTCACATTTATCACAGTACTCGTATTTGCTGGTGATCTCTGACGCCAAGCTGACGGCCTGTTCTGGACCGGAGATGCCAGACCACGTCAGATGCCGGCTTGCAAACAGCCTCTCAGCCTCTCTCACTGGGCCATGCCACTGTCTCTTTGTTTCAGGTAGTGATAGAGTGCCCTTGCTTTGGAGTCCTCACACCTTTGCTTGCCCATATTGCAGTCACTTCTTCTGCCTTTCTTGTATTACCATTCGTCTATTTTCTGTTTACTTGAGGTCTAAACGCCAGATGTTTTACTGCATCTTATCTGTTGCACTTCAACGAGATTTGGCACACAGAAAAATGGCCACCATCGTCATTCTCATTATTTCCTGTCGTCATGTCGTCCTGTGCTTCATTTTGCAGGCATTAGGTAATCCCACTTTTTTTACTTACGTATCCTCTTGTTTCGGCTTAGTGCCCATTGTCCTAGAAAAACAGAGCCCCACTCTTATTTGAGCCCAATGGAAAACGATACACACTCGAAAAAAAAAAAAGCCACTACGTCATAATGGCCATCGTCATTGTTGATTCTGTTCGTCTTTTTCGTCGTCGCCGCTGCACTCGATAGAAAAGGGGAGATGGATTCGTCGTTTGCTCTGCACGACGGCAGCCACAAAAAATATACTCATGATGCATCAACCACGAATTTCGATACCGTTTTCTCTTGGGCCGTTCTCGCGATCGCTCTAAAATAAGGGGAGAAACACAGTAACGTCCAGGAGGAAATGGTCCGCTAGTTCTCCGGCAAGGCCACTCCCGTCCGCATCCCTCCAGTCGTATTACCAGCTCCATCCGAACCCGCCTGGCAATGCTACCTCTAGGGCCGGTAAACAACCAATAATACGGCACTTGTTTGAACAGAAAAGCACATCGACGACGTATCATTTGAAGTAGGACAGCATAGTAGTACAAGGAACAAAATGGGTGGCCCTTATTGGCTAGTTGTGTTCGTGAATAAATGACTACCAATGTCGACGACCTCAATGCAGCCGACGGCCAAACAAAGCTAACAGCTCATACCAATATATATTCCTTGTCACATTCTTGACCAATCTAATCGAGTCTAACAAACGACCTCGTCCAATGTAAAAATGGTGCCAGTTGTGCTCGATATACAATCTCACAGAGATGCTATATATGCTGTATCGTGAGTTCGTCACAAAACGCACACCAAGAGCCGGTACAGAAAGCCAAGAACAGTCTCAAGAATGGTGTGGGGATTTGTATGGATGTTTTGTAAACAATAACGTCGTAGAGACGCTGGTAGATGCACATCCATGAATCGAATGAGAGGGTAGGCCGGGAAGGGGGTTCGGGGACAGCAACAGGACGGAGTCAACTTGGGGATGATGGCTTTGCTCGCATTTGGCTAGAGTAGCTGATTGCACGCAAAGCCACATCCCCTTCAACTAGCCTCCAGCTGGTATCGGCTGTGTACCTTCCCCGTCCCGGCCTCTCGAACGGAGATTGTGTGCGTCTCCGATCCCAAGCCGAAGCTCGGCGACAAAATCGTCCACTTCTCCTGCTCCATCGTCATCCTCGTAGTCGTCGTCGACTGTGCCCTGGCCCGTGTCGTCCGGGGTGTCGTCGTATTGCTGGTCATCGGCAAGGCTTTCCTGCTGGGTGCTCGAGCCGGCTGTGGCGGCGGCTGCTTTTGTGGCCTTCCGGCCTTTGCGGTTTCGGTTCCTCGCCTTTTCCTTGTTCCGTTGCTCCCGTTGCCGCCGTTCCAGTTCGAGCCGCTTCTTGCGCTCCTTCATCTCGAACTCGTAGATCAACCGCGGCTTGTGGCCCGTGATGTTCTCGAACTCGCAGAAAGGGCAGATATAGATGTCTGATTCGGGGGTGGTTCGCATGGCGTTCAGTTCTTGTTGGTAGCGTCTCCGGTCTCTTGCCTGTTTCCGAAGTTCCTGGCGAATCTTGAAGTTCTCCTTCTCCTTCTCGAGCTGCTGCTTCGGCCGGCCACCATCCGCACCTTTGGGTGGTTTTCCGCCTGCAGAAGAGCTATTCGGGTTGCCAGACGCTGCTGGGTGTGCTCCAGACGCGTGAGATGCACCTTGGCCTCCACGGAGCCGGCCTTGTTGCTGTCCTTGCTGCCAGTTTGCAGGGCTAGGTGGTGTCCTCAGGTCAGACCCAGACCACAATAGATTTCCAGGCACCTTTGAGGAGCAGGTAAACGTGAACTGTAGGGATCCCTGGGGGTATGTATCTGTGTCGTGGAGCGGGGAAGCCGGATCGGTGCTCTCCTGTAGCCCTCGCCGTTCCGCATTCGCAATGGCGTTAGAAATGATACCGGCATTGTTGGTGGGGTCTATGTTTCGCAGTAATGTTAGCGGCAAGAAATATACAAAGCAATCGTCCACCCTTGAAACCAATCAAGCGTACCGGGTTGCCCTGGCCATGGAAGGTACAGCTTTCTGTGCCCCCCCAGGATGTTCCTACCCGCTGCTGTAATAGGATACCGTTGAGAGCGGCCGTAGCGGCCTCTCCCCGGTCCTGAAATGCCCAAAGGAGCCGCAACAAAATTGGCCGACTTGGCATCGGCTGGAAATGGCGGGCTCCCAGCTAGGCTGTCATAGCTCGAATTCGTCGCCGAAGACTCGGACGCGGTCGATCGAAGGCTTGTCGAGGAGTAGCTTCCGGTGTGCGATGTGTCACCAGCGGACGGTATCTTTCTCTTTTTGGTATTGCTCGTGTACTCAAAGGAGTCAAATCCGTCGGCGGACAACGTTGATGATGGCAGGGTCCAATAGCTTTGTCCCGGTGGCATGTGGAGCGGTTGCGAAGGCCGCACGGAACGGTTCACAACACGGGTTGTACGTGAGGAGGACGTCGCTTCGTTTTCACCGCTGCTGCGTCGTGGCCGAGAAGGAAGATGGGCTGCCCGGCCGGCGGCCGGCCCCTGCTTTACGTTTGGACTTGTGGCTGCCGGAACAGCTGTCGTAGGCGTGGTCGTGGCCGTCGGTTTTGTTGAGAGGGTTGCAGCTTTGGCTTGGCCAACAAATATCGGCCGTTCGACGGGTGCCGCATCTTGCTTCAGACTGTACGGGTAGTAGAACAGAGGTGCTCCCGGCGTCTGATCTGGAGGGTACTTGATCGAGTCGGCGGCATCGGACGACAGGCGTTCACGGAGACGTCGTTTCGGCAGGGGATGGATCAGCCGATCGGGGTAGACGGGCGAGGCGGTTTCGGGAGACATTTTGCGGGCTGGTTCTATATAACGGAAAGGTCGAACAGGCCTGGTTAGCCACTGGAGGAGAGGAAGGATGCCAGGCACAGAGAAGAGAATGTAGTCGGTGCCGAACAGCCATGGGAAGAGCTTCTCTAAGAAAGAGGCAGCCATTTCCGGCCAATAAGAACCGTCGAGAACGGTCTGCCGGTGACCTCTCGTCGATGTGTAGGGGGGGATGGAAGGGGACGAAGCTGCAAAAACAGTGGTGGGAGATGGATATGCATGTTGTGTAAAAAAGTGAAAAAGAGGAGCCGACCAAAGGGAAAACGCAAAAGTCGGTGGGAGGGGGGGAACCACATACCCATCACATCGCCTCATGTTCTCTCTCCGCAGCTACCACATGTACGTTCCATGCACACAGCACGTCGGGAGTGCTGCTTCGTCCAGCCTTCCAAAGGTAATGTCGAAGCCGGTGGGAGAGGGCAATCGCCAATCGCTTGGTGTATGGCGTCGTAGGTGGGATGCGAAGCGTCGGTCGAAGCGGTATGGAGCGGCAAAATGGGACGTCAACGAACCCTAGATTTCTGCCCAACGGGGATATGCGTTAGACTTGGACAAAGAACACAAATGGGAACACACTGCCAGGCCGGTGTAGCAAAGAGAATCCGAGACGCCCACACACCAATAGAGGTCGAGCAGGCGGTCGGAGGGAAAGGGGTCGGGGCTGGGGAGCTCTTATGAAGCCGTTGGCATCACCACCTTGAGTCCGTCCGCCCAAAGTATAGGGGTGCAGTCCGGACGCCGAGGGCACAAGAGAGGAAGAGGGGAGGACGTGCTGCAAGGGGAATTGGAAAGGAGACGAGGGGAGAGAGAGACTGTCGTATGTGAGGGGAGCTGGTGCAGTGAGCGAGAAGTGGTCGGGTGCTCGTTTTCGTCACCTACCTCGTCTCGAGATTTTGCTGAAACCGCACGGAGACAGCGAAATCCGAAATCGACACGGCCTCTGCTTCGAGGAGGGTCGGGACCAAGAAGGAGGAGACTGGGTGCCAGAAGATATGCAAGATCGTAGCGAAAGGGCTCCAGAAAGCAACAAACAGAAAACAAGCAAACGTCCTGGTTCCTGTTTCCTGGGGTCGAGAGAGTTGGCAGTTTCCAAAATGCGCAGGAGCGAAAAGCCGCTGATGTGGCAAGGACTTCCTGCTGTCTGATTGCTAATTGCCTGCCAAAGGCATTTTGATAGATGGCCTGGCCGGCCGATTACAGGTCAGTGGTAGGGGCCCGCCTTCAGGACCGAAAATTACCTAAGCGGACCAAGGGCACACTGAACGCCTACAAATGCACACAAACGGATACCGCCAACCAAGAAGGGCCACCAACGCCGTCGTGGCTTGCCGATATAGTAGGCACTGATTGGCTCGGCACAGTGGGGATCAAATTTGGCAGAGACACCGAAACTGTTTGACCTTGAATACAGACGGCTGGTCCTGTGCTCCTTCTCTGACGAGCAAGAAGACAAGGACACGATGGCATGACAATTGGGCCGGCCAGGAAGGAACGATCTGGACACAACACGCAGGGGAAAGTGCGAATGGTGCTGAACATACAAACCGACTGCGATCCTTCCCCCGCCCGCACGATAGGCCGCGCTGGCAATAGACGGCGTCGCAATTCCAGCGAGGAAGGCGCGGTAAGCCTCGGCGAAATTGGGGACTCCTGCCGCAGAAGGACACAGCACCGCCGGAGCTCGCCAGGCGAGTAGACAAAGCCAAGCCGGAAACTGAAGAACAACTACAGCAGGCAGAGGCCTTCACGTTCGATTGGGGATACCAGACTACAGCAGTCAATGCAATGCAACAAAGCGAAGCCGCTTCGACGCAACGACAAAAGAAACGACGGATTACCTCTCCCAGACTTGGTGCGGGGGTTGGCCAAAGAAAAAGTTGGCGAGTGCCGGCTGCGGAAGCGGCATCGGATAAGTATCTTTTGGCGCGCACCTGCGCAAAACGGTACAAGGATACTTTCGGCAGGTATCTACTGAACGGGCCTGGCTTCTCAATGGCTCTTTCTCCTCCTCAGTCCTCGCGCGACGCACCTGATGGGCCCACTTTTCCATCGCTCGCCCCTGCCCCGAAGCGCCGCCGGCTGGGGGGTGCTCTTGCTGAGCCTGGCGTCGCTACTTGCCCAATGCTGGGCGTTGCTGCGACTTGCTTGGTACCGGCGCTCCAAGAAAAATAGCAGCCTTTTTTTTTCCACCCACTTGCTGGTGTGCTCCTCCGCCGTCCCTGCCTCTGCCTCTCGCTCGCTCTTTCTTTTCTCTCCTCCTCGTTCCTGCCCTCCTCCCCCTTCCGTCACCCGTCTCCTTCTCCCCGCTCGTTTTCCCCTTCGCCCTCGAACTTCTCCTTTGCTTCTTCACCAGCTTCGCTCCCAATTCGACGTTGCCTTGGACCTCCCGTCACTTCTGTCTCCCTGTGCAGCTACCGTCCCGAGTCATGTTTCGCAGTCGCTCCGTCTCTCTCGCCTCGTCTCTTTCCTCGCGACTGTGATCCAGGCTCCCCCCAGCGCCGACTTCCTCAAAGCTGCCGCCCTTCTTCGCCTCGAAGCTCGAAATACCTCTTATTGTCTCCTACCTCGACTCCCTCCTCCTTCCTGCTTCCCAGCACCCATTCAGCTGCTGTCGCGGCGCAGAATCGATTCTCGCTCCGCGCGCCGCTAGAACCAACCGACTCTTGCCTCGATCGCTCCTCTCCTCCTTCCACAACAGTTCCGATCCTCCTCCTCTATACTAAGCGACAAGCAAAGCATTGGTTCCTTTTCATCTTCCAATACGCGACCGTGTCCTTCCTTCTTTTCGCTTTCGCTGTTTACCCCCGTCCTCCGTCGCCCTTCCCCTCCCTCCTTCTCCCTCACACACACACTCTCTTGTCACCCGCGGCCGCGAGTAATGGCTGGACCCGATCCTCGTCGCTCTTCTCGCGCTCGCACAAACCAACCCGTGTCTCGACCATCCTCTACCACATCCAGCGTCTCTGGCCGCATTGAGCGCCACTCCAAGCATTTCGTCAAGACGGGCTCGCCCCAGAAATCCACGTCGACCGCATCGCTCGCATCCGAGCCGCCCGACGACGCCGCCGGCACCGACGACAACACCCCACCGCCACCCACGCGCAGCCGACGCGCCGCCCACTCCAACGTCATCAAGGACGACGACCCCGACCAGTCCTCTGTAGTTGTCAGCGAGATCGAAATGACCAACGACGGGGACGACATCCAGGAGGACGACGAGGCGGTCCGCTGCATCTGCGGCTACGAGGACTACCCGGGCCCGCCGGCGGCCGAGGACATTGAGCAGGCCGCCAAGGACGGCTACGATGTCGAGGCCATCTTCCCGGCGGTCGTGACTGACGACCTGGCCGGTTTCTTCGTTCAGTGCGATATCTGCAAGGTCTGGCAGCACGGCGCCTGCGTCGGCCTCGTGAACGACGCGACCCTCCCAGAAGAGTACTATTGTGAAGAGTGTAGGAAGGACCTGCACAAGATCTTCCCCGGCACCAACAGGTATATTTTTCTGTCTTCTCAATTGCGCAACTTCTGTTTTGTTGTCCACGCCCGCGTTTCGCACGATTTCGTGGCCTCCCCCCTCTCAGTGGCGCCCTTCTCTATTTCCTCCACACCCGTACGCGTTCCCAGGCTAACAATTCCCTCCTTCCTCTAGCCACCGCTGTTCAATCTACCTCGCCCTCAATCGCAGACGCTCGCGTACGGGCTCGTTCAACAAGAACCGCGAGCGCACCCCACAACTCCGTGACAGCAGTAAGGATAGCAAAGATGGGGACAGAGAAATCGGGCCGGATGGCGTGCGGGAGTCCAAGAGCTCGCGGGCGTTGGCCGCGTCCCAGGCGGCCAAGCGCCGCTCGACGATGAACAGTAGGGACGCTGCCTACGATGAGGAACAACTGCTCATTGCCCTTGCAGCCAGCAGGGAAGATGGCAGCGATCCTGCGGACCCCACTCCTAGACGGCCAAAGCGCAGTCGAAGCGACAGCGAAGAGTAAGCAAAACCACCCCATCGCTACCCTAAAACAGCAACAGCAACACAACAGTGCCAAAATGCTGATGCCATCGGTAAATAGGAAAGCGGACATGACGAAGCGACAGCGCACAAGTTCCCGGTCTGTGTCACCGCTAGGCGATAAGTCGATCATGGCCGACGATTCGGACGACGCCATGGCCACGCGCAACGGGTCCTCCAAGAAGGCCTCGCGGAGTGCAGCGCTAGCACGGTCACAGGTCCAGCGCGAGCGGGCCGAGAAAGAAGAAAAGGAGCGGCAGCGCGCCGAAGCCGCTAGCAAACGCAACGGACGCGCCGAGCGTCGTAGGGTCGACGGTAAGGACACGACGCATGCTACAACGGCCCGAGCAAACTTAGAAAGGCATAGCACTGACTTCGAAACAGAGTCGGATCCGTCAGACGAAGCGCCATTGGCAACAACACGTGCCGCAGTGGCAACGCGGATCACTTCTGCCCCTGCACCGCCCACAGCCACGCCTGCGACGGCCTCCACGAGTGGAAATACCTCCGCCACACCGACCAATGCTCCCTCCTTGTCTGCCACACCGGTGCCCGCCACCGCCCCACGCTCGGCACCTCCTCGACCCTCCCAACCCTCGCCCGAAACTCCACCACCCACCTCCGCGCCCGCAATGACACAGTCCAAGTCCAAGGGCGGCCGGCCAACTCATAAGAAAAAGGGCCGCAACCAATACACAAAGGAGCGGGACGCCCGTGATGAGCTCAACTCCATGACACGATCACGGTCAAGGGACGTGCCAGAGAGTGGTCAGGGCAAGTCGAGCTCGAGTGGCGGCGGCTCCCACGGCCACCAGAACAGCAAGTCCGGGTCCCGCTCCAAGGGCGGGGGTGCAAACAGCCGTGTCAGCTTGAACGAGATGCGGCGGCGCGTGTCCGCCATGTCGGACTTTATTGGCAAGACGCAGATTGACATTGCCAGCGGCGAGTACCTTGCGTCGGCCGTGGCCACACCCGATAGTGGTAAGGCCGGCAGCGGCAATGTGGCGACGAACCCCAGCAGTGCCGCGACGACGCCATCGTCGACCTCGGCACCCCAACTGCCCGTCACGACCAACGGCGTCTCCTCGGATGGAGCGCCCGAGAAGGACTTTAAGAAACTTCCGCTCTTGGACATGATGGACACCCTCACACGGAACATCATCCACTGGCAGAACCAGTACGGAAACTAAAAACAAAAAAAAGTGTCTCGTCTCTCATATATCTCGGCGGCTTTGACCGTTTTCTTTCCATGGTTCGGGACTGGTTACTTCGGGGCGGCGTTTCATATTCAAACAGTGTGGCCTTCTTTTGAGAATACCCAGGGTGGGGAGGCTTCTTTGTTTTTTTTCTCTTCTATCTTCTTCTTCTTCTTCTCTTTTTGTGTTTTCACATTACTTCTTCTCTCCCAACATGGAGACCACGGTGGGCTGTACGGCGTTTACTCTGTTTCTTTTGTTTTACTTCATTTGGATGTTGTTGGCCCATAATCTTGGAGCTACCATCTAGGAATCTGGCGTTTGGTTGTATGGACGGTTTCTGCCACTATGTATGTTTACGTTTGCTTGAACTGTCACAATATTATCGCTTCACATATAGTTTATCGCTATTGTCCAGTCGTCTTCTCGTGCTCGTAGTTATACAGAACCGAGTGGTATAGAATCAGAGTGAACAAATGGTATCGTAGATAGTAGGCGTGTTGTGTTGTATATATATATGTACATTTGGTGCTAGGGGAGGCCATGTAGCTCAGGCGGCTGACACGCCGCCGTCTCCACCGCCCGCAACCGCGGCATCGCCGTTGTGTCGTGCGGCTGACCGCACCTTGCGGCGCTCCTTTTCCTGCTTCCGCGCCTGGTTCATCGACAGCGGCGGACCCTGTCGCGCCGACTCCTGCGCCGCCGCCAGCGACGCCGCGTCCAGGTCGTCGAGGCAGAACGCGCCCAGCTTGCCCCGCCGCCACGCCGTCACAAAGTGCTGTGCGGCCGCCTCGTGCGACGGCTCACCACCGCGGCCCAGCTTGCCGATGCGCCGCGCAATGGTGTCCAGCAGCCCCAAGATGTCTTCGGTGGGTGCGTCCAGTTTGAAGAGCGTCGTGTAGAGTGTGGGGTCGCGCTTGTTGAGCTGGAACAGAAGGTAGTCGGCAAGGGCGACGGGCGGAACGAGACCTTCACGCACGCAACCGACGAGGGCCAGCTTGAGCATGGCCTCCGGGTCGGCGACGTAGGGCACAAAGACACCCGGGGTGTCCATGACGAGAACGCCGCCGCCGTTGCCGCGCAGCGACGGGTCGGTTTCGGCCGCGTCGTCCAACACGCGGACGGGCGTACCGAGCTTGCGGGTGACGCCCGGCTGGGCACCGGTGGCGGCGGCCTTGGAGCGGCGGTTGGCGTCGACCATACCGCGGGCACGCAGGCGGTTGAGCAGAGTCGACTTACCGGCGTTGGGCATGCCGACGACGAGAGCGCGCAGGCCGGTCAGGGACTGCTCGCCGTGGCGCTTGGCAGCCTCACGCACAGCGGCGACCAGCTTAGAGGCCTCACGGCGGCTGGTCTTGGCTGAAAACGCGTCCTTGGCGTCTTTGCTGGTGTCGGAGCCCATGAAGAGAACGGCGTCAGCGTCCCGACCGTGGAATGCCGCCAGGCGGCGAAGGTCGGCCTGCGAAGGCGAAAGAGAATCCGGCTTGCCATCTATCACGAGGTCGCGTTTCGTATACACGACAATACGCGTGCGTTCAGTCGTGGCCGACGGAAGAGGGGCGCGGCCTGCGGCTCGCACAGGGCCGGAGAGACCGGGCAAGCTTGTGCTGTTGACTCCGCTGCCGGCACCGCCACTGCCGGTTCCCTCGGTATCTGTAAAGACACCCGTGCCCATCAATGACGACTCAAGCAGCGGGTTCCAGGCCGTCAACGGCACGCGCATGTCACGGCACTCAATGACAAGGCCGACCGTGGCGAGCACACGGCGCATGTGGTCGAGCGCGGCACGGTGGTGGCCGATAAAGTAGGAGCGCGGTACGCCCGACGGGGGTTCGTAGACGGTACGTGGTTTGAACCCTATGAACGCTGCTGGAGATGCTGGTGCCGGTGCATCTTTCTTCGCTGGTGAGGCGTCATTCTTGGATCGCTGTGGCCCAGCTGCCGATGTGAAGCTCCGAAATGGCCGGGTGGTAGTATCTCGTCTGGGCCAGCTGAGGTCGCTGCACGCCATTGTCCCTCGTTGGCATGCTTTTCGCCATGCCGTCAGGCCCGCTGCGGACGGTATTCGTAAAGAGGCCGCCATTGTAGATGTGTGTGTCTATCTCTCACCCTCCCTCTCCTGGTCTCTATCTCGTCACAGTGAATGGGACTCAGCTACCTCTTCTGGTCTCAAACTGTCGTAGAAAGACAAGTAGCAGCTCAGTGCAGTAATTAAAGCAAACGATATGAAGTGGAATCTATTTCGATGTATCTTTGTAGGTACAGTCGTCGATCGAAGCGGAAGTTTAATGTCGTTAAGTCCTTCGCATGTAGTGCTAAAACGTTTTTGAGGTGGAAGCTCAGTGTAGCACAGCACTATGAGTGCACCGCGACACGCTAAAAATTTTCTGTCTAAAAAGGCTACCAAAGCACGTGCCACGACGGCAGCCTTGCCTGACTTTAACTGACCACCGACTGCATCTCTCACTCATCGTGCAACCATGTTTAGCCATCTATTTACTTCGATTTGCATATCAATTGCAAGTTTATATGGAAGCAACTTTTTTTAACTTTTTTTTTATTTTCCTTTCAAAAAGGGTGGTCTGGTCTATATACATTAACTATTACTATCGGAAGCGAATTTGCCTCCGCCAGGGGGCTTATGTCTTTGTTGAGAGGGTTAGAAGGTGTGTGTAAAAATGTTGTGAAAAATGACCGTTTCAAAACGATCGAGGGCCGGAAAAGTTTGTGTGTTTGTTTTCCAAGACCAGATCCTTGATGACGCTTCCATCCCTTCCTTTTCCCCAGCTCAATGCCCAAATCATTCGATAAAAACTCCCGAGTCCAGAACCAAGATATAAACCAGAAGAGGGCATTAAGTAAAGAGAAGAGAGAAAGAGCCACACAGAAGATTGGAAAGCAAATAAAGAGGAGACAACAAATATGGGAAGACATGTGAAGAGTAGTGAGAAGAAGAAAAAGGTAGTAGAATAATAGTGAAATATAAAAGCCCAAGACCACCTTGTTTATGTAAATGCCGTTCGTAAAGGATCGTAAGAAAGGGAATTTTTGAGGTTTTTGCAATGCTCTGGTTCACATCCAATGTGACGGAGGCTCGGTAGACGCCACCACAAAGAAATGATCACCAAGAAGCAGACACACGGAAAAAGGAAACACAAAACAAAATAGGAAAGAAAAAATCCAAAATGATTTTTTGTTTGAGTGAGAAAAGAAACAAAGGTGGTATTAATTGTACATGGAATGTTGTCTAGTACATTTTGACATTAAAGAAAAAAAGAAAGGGGGAAAAAAAAAAAAAGGAAATAAAATGAAGGTCAGGCGACTTCTGTTTACAGAAGAGCCACAAGAGCCATGACGGCAGCGCCAGCCAGGCCGTAGGCCTGGGTGCGGCCGCCGGCGTTGACGGTAACGAAGCCCGAGGAAGTGGGCTTGACGGCACCGGTGCCAGTGGCAGCAGCGGAGCCGCCGTTGGTCGGGTAGGGAGCAGCGGTGCCAGCGGCGCCAGTGTTAGCAGGCTGGGTGGGAGCAGCAGCCGACGAGACGGTCACAGTGGTGACAGGGACGACAACAGCAACCGAACCCGAGGGGCCCGTGGTGAACGAGCACTGGGGGACGGTGGCAGCAGTCGTGGTGACGGTCTGGGTAGACGAGCCAGGGATGGTGGCACCGTTGGAGTCAGTGCAGGGCACCACAGTGGTGTAGGTGGCGTACACGGTGGTGTACACGGCACCGGGCACGCTGGTGGGGGTGTGCGACAGGGTCTTGGTGACCGACTCGGCGCAGGTCAGGATACCGGGGTTGCCACCGACCGAGCCGGCGCAGGCACCCTCAATGTAGACAACAGCGTTGGTGATGTCCTCGTCGGACTCGCCGCTGGAGCTGATGCAGTCGTAGACGTTCTTGATGAAGACAGCGTTGGGGCAGTAGCACGAGGTGTCAGAGACGCCCGAGCAGCCGACAGAGGCAGTCAGGGTGTCAATACACTTGGTGACAATGGTGGGGCAAGTGACGGTGCTGGTCGACGTGGGCGCCGAGTGGGTCTTGGTGCCCTCAGTGGCGGTGACGGGGCAGATGGTGGTGGACACGGCGACGACAATGGTCGTGACGTGGGTGGAGTGAGCCGGGCAGTCAGTCACAGTGGCAGCGCAGTCAGTAATGGTCGAGGTGGTGGTCGAGAAGATGGTCGAGGTAGTGAACTCGCCCGACGACGAAGAAGAGACAGGGCCGACGCTCGACGACTTGATGGGGCCGACGCTGGACGAAGCACCGCTGGGGCCGCTGGAGCCGCTGGGGCCAGAGCTGGGAGCAGAGACCGAAGCAGAAGCAGAGCCGCTAGGGCCAGAGCTGGCAGAGCCGCTGGGGGCAGAGACAGAGGCAGAGACAGAGCCGCTGGGGCCGGAGCTGGCAGAGCCGGAGGGGGCAGAGACCGAGGCCGAGCCGCTGGGGCCGGAGCTGGCAGAACCAGAGGGGGCAGAGACCGAGGCAGAGACAGACGAGCCGCTGGGGCCGGCGCTGGCAGAGCCCGAAGGAGCAGAGCTAGGAGCAGAGACGGAAGCCGAGCCCGAAGGAGCGGAGCTGGGAGCAGAGACAGATGAGCCGCTGGGGCCGGCGCTGGCAGAGCCGGAGGGGGCAGAGACCGAGGCCGAGCCGGAAGGAGCAGAGACCGAGGCAGAGCCGCTGGGACCGGAGCTGGCAGAGCCGCTGGGAGCGGAGCTGGGAGCAGAGACGGAAGCGGAGCCGCTGGGGCCGGAGCTGGCAGAGCCGCTGGGGGCAGAGACCGAGGCAGAGACAGACGAGCCGCTGGGGCCGGCGCTGGCAGAGCCCGAAGGAGCAGAGCTAGGAGCAGAGACGGAAGCCGAGCCCGAGGGAGCGGAGCTGGGAGCAGAGACAGATGAGCCGCTGGGGCCGGCGCTGGCAGAGCCCGAAGGAGCAGAGCTGGGAGCAGAGCTAGGGGCAGAGACCGAGGCGGAGCCGCTGGGGGCGCTGGACGGTGCCGACGACGGGGCGCTGGACGGGCCCGAAGAGGGAGCCGACGAGGGAGCAGAGCTGGGGCCGGTGCTGCCCGACTCGCAGGGAGCGGAGCTGGAGGCAGAGCCCGAGGGAGCGGAGCTGGGAGCAGAGACGGAAGCCGAGCCCGAAAGAGCAGAGCTGGGAGCCGAGACGGAAGCCGAGCCCGAGGGAGCGGAGCTGGGAGCAGAGACCGAAGAGCCGCTGGGGCCAGCGCTGGCAGAGCCCGAGGGAGCGCTGGACGGAGCAGAGCTGGGGGCCGACGACGGGCCGCTGGACGGGGCAGAGCTAGGGGCCGACGAGGGAGCAGACGAAGGGCCGACGCTGCCAGACTCGCAGGGAGCAGAGCTGGAGGCAGAGCCCGAAGGAGCAGAGCTAGGAGCAGAGACGGAAGCCGAGCCCGAAGGAGCAGAGCTGGGAGCCGAGACGGAAGCCGAGCCCGAGGGAGCGGAGCTGGGAGCAGAGACCGAAGAGCCGCTGGGGC